>JASAND010027351.1:0-15685 GCA_030248195.1 Trissonchulus latispiculum | reverse complement strand
ATTTTAAGCTTCGCCTGCCTGCTGGTTAATAAATCGAAAACTAGCAACGGCCGGCCGATTCAAAAATTATATACATTTCAGGAGGTGTTTCAGACGACGCTACAAAGCTGAGAAGCGGTTCAGATTGAGCTAAGGCAGTAGAGATGAGACGGCTTTTCAGGTCCGACATTGATTATACCAAGAGTACATAATAACTAAGAGTGTGACAAGCGTCAAGCTCTTAGTTATTAGGCTTGGGGACATGCTCTACACGATAACGGCTGACCCCTCCCCCCCACAAATTAGACCCACATTTAGAATCTTGTGTTCGGCAGCACTATTGCATTCTGTCTATTGCAATTTCAGCATCCTATGTCAGGACTTGGCAGGGCTGGTCCGAGCTGGGCGTTTTTGTCAGGAATTCTTACAATTTTTTCTCAGGCCGTTCTGATTGGCAACCAGGTTTGTGAGGCCCAGTCGAAACTGATCTCATCTCTAACAGGCAGCTAATTAAGACAATGCCGTTTCAAAATATTCTCCTAACTTAGGAGTGAGTATCACCTCTCCTAACTTTTTCCTAAATTTGGTGAATATCAATGTAAATTTAGAAGAAATCTGTTGAAATAGCGTTGTAGTCTGCTTCGACTTAGGAGAATCTTTTGAAACGCCCCCAGCATATAGGAATGTGTGTATCGGCTTGACGCAAAGTAGATTTACAAATGGCAGTGCTCGGACAGTTCCTACTTTTCCTACTTTTTTCCTACTTTTTGGTATGTTCCTACTTTTTTCCTACTTTGGGTCAAAAATTCCTACTTTTTTCCTCTGAAAGACGGAATCGGCCTGATTTCACAGTAAATTGTCCAAAAATCGCTGACTTAATGATAATCTGCATTTAGTTTTTCGATGTTCTTGACATTAATTGAGATAATTAAACATAAATTTGCAGCCAGTTGGCAACATTTCTTCAGTTTGCCAGTTTTAATATTGAATAAAAATACAAAAATTTATAAATTTTTCGCCAGAAACTGTTACTGCGTTAGCTTGTTTAGCTTAAAACGCCTAAAATTAGTCGTTTTCAGCGTTTATTAACAGTTTCTGCACAAAACCTAAAAATTAGGAACGTTTCTCAAAAAGATCCCTCCATTTTTGGTCAGCCATGGAGACAACTTCGAGCCTCCCACCCCAATAAATTTTAGCCTAGAAATAAGCCAGGTCGTTGAAACAAAAGTAGCTTTCACAAGGGTCGGGGAAATTTGACCACTCATTCAGTGTTGAGGTTACTCTAATAGAAAGTATCAAGTTGCTGAACACTGGAAAAGTTTTTACAAGCCTTCAAAAAATTTTTTGAAGTTGGAAAGGGGGGTCCGAAATGCCAAAAATGCACAAATGTTGCTTGATTTAACTCAAATTTTGTATGGTCATGGTGAGCAAGGTGGGCTCTGCCGGCTCGCATACAGAATTTCAGCCCGCGTATATACTATTTTCTATCGCAGAAACTGGGAAGGGTTTTACTTTTACTTAAATACTTTTGGACGGTTACATGATCGTCTTGAAATGCTTTAATACGTAATGAGGAATTAGGTGTTGTTTTTTCCGGCAAAAATCGAGAACAAAAAACGTTTTTTCTACTGCACATGTTGAAAGGCAGCTAAGATCTCAGTACCCGATATTTTTTAACCACACCCATCTGGGCTTATTCTCTAGGGATTTTTTCTTGGGGGGGGGGCTCCCTGGGGGCCCTCCAAAAGTCCGAGGGGCAAGGAATTTTTGGGGGGGGCGAAAATTTTTCGAAAAATATGCTAAAAATAGCGCTATTTTTCTGCCATTACTATAAAAGTTGATTTTTACAGCAAAAATAAGCAGATTTAGTGTTCAAAAGGACAAAAGTTGAGTAAAAATTTCCGGCGAAGCCAGAAAATTTTTGAAAATTTGGCCTTCTGAGCGATTTTTTCAGGGCCAAATTTGGTAATAAAAGGGGCGCCCACTTTTTCGGGGGAGTTTGGGGGGGAAGGGTGTTTATGGGACCCCCCCCCCACTAGAACAAGCCCAGCCCATGCTCTATATCTTCGCCAAAAAGTAGGCCAATCGGACAAAGTCGGAGTAAACCTTTTGTAGCCCCCCCCTTAATTGGGCCACACGAAAAAGCTGCTTAATGCTGTTTTGTTGAAGGCATGATTAGATAACTTGCTCTGCAAAATCTATTATGAAGTCTGAAAATTCCTACTTTTTTGTCAAAATTCCTACTTTTTGTTCCTACTTTTTCCTACTTTTTTGAAAAATTGTTCCTACTTTTTTCCTACTTTTCCAAAATTGCGATGTCCGAGGCCTGAAATGGTTCTACTGCTAGCCCGCTGATAACCCGGCTGACCAACAACGCTATTTCTGTTTCATCATTGTGGTGTGGGTCTTTATAGAAAACGTGACAGGCGCCTCCTTTCCTTACTTCTTGCAATCACTCCGAGTGTAGTAAAGTGTTGAACTGCCCGTGCGTCCGCGTTTTTGTGAGCCGGTATGCCTAGTTTGGGAGCCCTGCCGGTGGGCCAGTCTTCACCAGCCGATATGTGCCTATTTTGCCGGGCTGTTACACTTGTACACCAAAAACGGTTTTACTCGAATTTAATCGGGTCAAGTTTATAACATTAAGACATCATCAGTGACTATAGTTTTTTCAGTCCTCTGTTCCATTAGTTTCAAATCGATGTTAGGCATTTGCCAATGCAGCTAATTCTATTATTCTGTAACTCTAAGGTAAGAGCGAGGCGAGAATAGTTTCCAGTTGAGAGAACCATATTGTCTTCCTTTAATGACAAGGAATTCACGGATACCAGGTAGTTACCGGCTTCGTGTGTTACAGATCTAAAATTATATATGCATATATATTATTGCATTAATAATTGAACAAATATCTATAAAATCATATAATATTTCCTGAAAAGTCTGACAATCAATCGAGTGTAGGTGTGATGTATCATTTTGTGAATGCTTTTCGGGTCACCCTTACTTTAGCAAAAGAACCCGCGTTACATCTGTGTGATCTAAAGTTTATAATACTAAGAGTAAGGCACTCAGCTCTTCCTATGTAGAATAAGCTTGCAAGATGGTCGAAGTCGAAACATTAAGGCCGAAATCTCGGGGGGGGGGGGCCTTCTCAGCATAACGCTGACATTTTCTAAAAACGGGCTTTTTGACAAATTAAATACTATAACTTGAGCTAGGAAAATCGTACAGCATTAACTTTTATATCATTATGTTGCGTAGAATGAGATCTTTTTAACTACATAAAAATAACACAGTTCGGTTTAGGTAAATCTCTTATAATACCGGCAATAAAGCATCCTTGCCACGAAAATTCTGGAAATTTCATCATTTCTTTGAGATGCCTTAAGTTGTTGCTGAATTTATGAGGGATTGCCTAAACCGAACTATATGTAATGAACTGAGTGAAATTAGGATAGAAAACTTGACCAATTTAATTTGATTTCGAAGGTGGGGTCGCTTAGGTTGAAGTTCAATCACACGGAAGGTTAGCGCGTTTGCCTAGGTAGACAAACTTAAGTACAGTACCGCTCGAAATTAAGTGCCCTTGAAGTCGGCTTCAGATTCATTTGAAGCCATGATAACTTCATGAAGCTGAAGCTGACGCTGGCTTCAATGTCCTTTAGATTCTTGAATCCGAACTGCTTCAGCTTCAGCTTCAGCTTCAGGGCAGAGCAGTCTGTAGTTTGGGATGTATCAGACGTAAGCAATAACAAAAACTTGCTTTTTATGCCAGGTTGAGATGTTTGTATACCTATTACCTAGACTGTTAAGATAGACCTAAAACTACTTATGTAGTAAATTGTGACTTTACGATGACTTGGTACTAAGCATATGAATTAAAATGCTTACTTTGTTGCTCTTTCTTTTCAGATCTAGCTTAGTCATTGTATAATTGCTTAAATCATACTTAACTGTTTCCTTACTTACACAATATATGCACGCTTAAAATAAACATGCAGACTATCATAAGCAGGCAGTCATGATAACACCTCTTCATAAACCTGTACATCACATAATTTATTTTACACAAGAAACACAAGCCTGCAGATTTTAATTGTTTGGTTAAACTCTGTAAGATAATAAGATCAAAAGGCTATTAGCTAGTAGCTGATTTAATAACTAAGTTCGTTAACTACAACTATATATATATATATACTACAAACATTAATGAGGCGCAGATTTTCACTAGACATTACACTTCTCCATTCAGTGCCCAATGATTGAACGAATGCTTTTTGATTTTGTTGTGGTCGCCAAAATAATTAAATGCGGGAGTAATTTACTATGTTAATTGAAGAAGCATATGAAGTTAAGATATTGAAGAAGTTTAGCAAATTGAAAATTCAGTAGGAACCATAATTCATACTTTTGCATAGAAGATTGTCATATTTTGCTGTTTTTGGCCAGATTTTCAACATCATGGTTGAGATAAAGCAAGTTTGCTCGTTTATACAGTTTTTGTATTGCTAAGGCAGCTTTTGCATTGAAAGGACTCTGCTGGCTTGATAAACTGCAGACACGTATAAACTGCCTTTATCGTGGTGAGCCTTTAAAACAGCTTGCTTTGCACAGCCACTGTTAGTGGACATTGATGAATGAATAAGCTCTGAATAAGCTAGGCTAAGCTTTGCAAGAACATCACCATTCAACAGAAATTCGTAGACAGCACCTCAAAAAAGATTATATATACAGTACATATATATGTATGCGTAAGTTTTTATAACAGCTAAACATTATATTTGAGTCAAAGCTAAAATTGTCTATTTTGAGCAGATACTAGAATTTTCATTTTGAACAGGTCTGATGCTAGGACTTTTGAGCTTTTTCAATCTGTTATATTAGTTTTTCTTTGTTGCGAAATTATTTTGTGCAAGATTTATTATGTGTAGGTACAGTCCAAAACTATATATTTAGAAACAGAGAAATTATTAGAAACATTAGAAATAGCTATGTAACTAGAAAATATTGAACTATTTGCAACCAATGAAATTCGGGACATAGCTGACTTTCTGCCCCTTTCCTTCCTTGCATACAACAGAAAACTGCTCAGAACGTTTTTCTTTTCTTTAAAATTATTTCAAAAGTTTCAATAACAGTGTCCGCAACAGAGATGGAACAGGGTCACCGGATCACCGGGTCAGTTCGGGTCACTTCTTGGACCGGATCACCGGGTCAAGACCTTCGACCCGGTCTTGACCCGGTTTAATGAACTTACCTCAAATATCTGAAATTTTTGGCTTACCAAGCTAAAATTTCAGCTTAAATTTTTGTTCGATGTCCAATATTAATTTGCTTTTTTCTTGCGTTTTAGTCTTGAGCACTTTCGCAGCTTGAGGTTATTTGAATCTGTCGGTCTCTGGCAGATTATTGTTTAGATTTATCAGTTTCATGATTATTGTATAAATCTATTTAGTACTACATGGTTTGCTGATTATTTTCGCAACTAAGGTAAATGTTGAATATAAGCGTACAATTTAATTTAATTTAACGCAATACATAATAAAAACCAAATTTTTAAAGTACTCCGTGTTTTTGGACAAGCACTTATATTACACCCTGCAAAATTTCGCAGACGGATAAATTATTGGTTTTGCCAACTCAATTCTGCATAAATTTAGAAAGTGCTACAGTTACTATTAAATACACTTTAAAAAGCTAGAGCAAACATGTCGTAATTTATTCTTTTTGGGGTGGTGACGGAACATCGAAGCCAAAAAGCTTAGCTTTCTTAGGCAAAATCGAAAATTTTTTGCAGATTTTGGAATTTTATGGAAAACCGGGTCACCGGGTCAAGCCTAAGTGACCCGGTTCCATCACTGGTCCGCAATTTTCACTGAAGTGATTAACAACATTTCGTTGAAAATAAGCTTTAGATAAACCTTAACATGTTTTCCGGTTTCAGGCAAAAATGAATTTAAGCCATTTATAACTTGTGGTTCAACGAAACGCTTGTTGTGGGGGAAAAGCTACAGAAATGTTGCTGATTTTTAACTGCCATTAATTCACGACTGCACCGACGGCTTGATTATGCAGTATAGTCGATTACTGTTATCACCAACATTAACTCAAGCTACGACGGCGAAGGGTAGGAGGATCCGATCACCCGAGTTTCGTCGAGGTCTACCTTTCAGCGAAGCTTCTGCTATTGTCGCCGCCTACAGCAGCCACCGAAGATACCAAAATGGCGGAAACTGTTTGGTCGTCTGTTGAAATATATCTACCCAGCGCTTCGCCGCCTTATAGCCAGAGCAACCAGAAGTGTCTACAATTCTGCCGATATAGACGCAAAATTGCAGTAATTAATAACATGGCATTTTATGCAGAAGAAGTTCAATAAATATATTAATTTATAGCCGAAGCTTCCACTGTTAAAGTTTGTGTAAAATAAATTATGTGATGTACAGGTTTATGAAGAGGTGTTATCATGACTGCCTGCTTATGATAGTCTGCATGTTTATTTTAAGCGTGCATATATTGTGTAAGTAAGGAAACAGTTAAGTATGATTTAAGCAATTATACAATGACTAAGCTAGATCTGAAAAGAAAGAGCAACAAAGTAAGCATTTTAATTCATATGCTTAGTACCAAGTCATCGTAAAGTCACAATTTACTACATAAGTAGTTTTAGGTCTATCTTAACAGTCTAGGTAATAGATATACAAACATCTCAACCTGGCATAAAAAGCAAGTTTTTGTTATTGCTTACGTCTGATACATCCCAAACTACAGACTGCTCTGCCCTGAAGCTGAAGCTGAAGCTGAAGCAGTTCGGATTCAAGAATCTAAAGGACATTGAGGCCAGCGTCAGCTTCAGCTTCATGAAGTTATCATGGCTTCAAATGAATCTGAAGCCGACTTCAAGGGCACTTAATTTCGAGCGGTACTGTACTGGATTCCTGAAAGGTGGTTTACCAAAATCAGGGATCCCCACAGCTAACCTGTTAGGGGTGCTACTGTGAGTTCGTTTAATTGGGGAGGGGTTAGGCTCTATCCAATCGCACCTGGAGTATGGATAGGATTTGTTTCGACGCAACATGTCAAAACTAAAGTCAGACAGTTAGTCTTCAATTTGAGATTCAGATCCAACTTAATTGGATCTGAGTAGTTTACCTTTATTATTATCCCTGGGAGATCTCACCTGGATCTCTTTTCAGCAACTGAAATGCAGACTACGATTTGCACGCAACAAGATTAATTTATTGGCTAAGAATACTATGTTTACAACAAGGGAGGACAGAAGGGTTACACACCAATTATCAATAATTACTTGAATTATAACAATGAAACGATACAGATTACTAGATTTACCAGAGTTGCCAGCCCTTGATTGGGGAGAGTGAATTATTTTAGGAAAACTGGAGATTTCCAATTATTAGATTAACTAAGTTAGTGACTGACCGGTTAAATATAAATATTAACTTGAGACTAATTTATTAGTCCTCTTCTTCAGGTATTATGACTGGGCACGTTAAGGTGTGTTGCGTGTCGTGTACTTAAACTCAAATCTACTCTCTATTCGTCCTTTACAGAAAACTACAATACAGGTTCAATATAACAAATAATTAACTAAATTTAACAGAGTGTCGGTACTGCACAGTTCCGGTCTATGGAGTTGGGTGATCTCGTCAGGTTACACCTGCAACCTCACGAGTGGTTTCGGACGTTTGGATAGTAAACAATAAAGGGGACGGTCCAGGCGGGGTGTTACCGGGAGATGGCTGTGAACAATAGTTATTAAGTTAAATTAATTGACTAAATTTAATGATTTGCTTCGTCGATATCTCTTCCAATGATTTCTTCTGTTCAGCTCTATCAGTGGCCTAAGCCAGAGACAACAGGGAAGCCTGAGCTTCCAAACTGCTAACAAGCAAGGTGACAGTGTAGTACATTTTTAGTAAGTTCTTGAAAATGATTTCGAAGTATCAAAAGGTTCAATAACGATAACTGGTTAGTTTTCCCAAATGATCAGGCTCACGGAGGCTATTGTCTCTGCCCTAGACTATAATCAATATAGAAGTCCAATTCCCAAGTACCTTCAATGATTCGAACTGTATCCAACAGGCAAAGTCTACTGATCAATCAAAAATAATCTCCGTTCACTAGTAACTGATTCCAATCGTACTGAAGCTCTCCGGATCAGGTTCCACAGACCACTGATCAGGACAGGTCGCTGGCCTCTCGAAGAACCTGAATCAAATGGGTTAAAACCCATTAGTTCAGAATACAAGTGCGGGAATCAAACCCAGCAACTATTACTCACTTATATGGCTTTCGAAGAAGAAAATTAAAACTTTAGTTAATTCTGACCAAGATTTTGCTGAAAAGCAGAATTAACACACTTTGACCGCTTTTTTGCGGGACTAATTAGGTGATATTGGCTTGATGTAGATAAAATTTTGTCGAATATGAGTTTTTAGGGCGATTTCCTGCATTGGAATGCCGGAAATCGCCAATTCAACATGTATTCTTTACAGTCATATTCGGTCTGCACATAATTAGACTTGAGACCTAAAGGCTTGTTTGCCAGTTAGGACTTTTGCGACAGGAAAGCACCCGTTTCCTGTATAACAAGTTTACAAGAGTAGAAACGCATATTTGCGAGATTATTCCTTTTAGGCTTACTAGAAGATGGTTTCGTCATAATCCTCAATTCTTACGTAATTACACAATATTATTATGCTAACTAACTATTATTTATGTGATTCTAGGTTTATTTGATGCTTACGTAAAGGTATTCACCGTGTAGGCCATTAAATCCCATAATTACTTGCTTGCATAGATTAACGAATGTACTTTGATGCTTACTGACAGATTTGGATAGTATTTTCGACGTAAAACGTTTACCCATTGCAGTTACCGGTTGACATAAAAAGTCTGAACTGTACAGATGATATACTTTACAACAATGTAAACTACAACCCAATTAGTTGAACCGTTAGCAAGAACCAGTGTGGGCAAGAATAACCATTTTAACATAATTCTTGCTATTTGATTAAAGCTGACTTTTGCCTTCTATGCTAAAAACTGATAAAACGCATGAGTTATTTTGTGGTGCACTGCGAGGATTACTGGCTCGAGATGGATATACTGGTATGGATCTAGCTAATTAACACATATAATTAGTACAAAACAATGGACAGACTTAACTACTTTATATTACAGATTTTGGGACAAAATTCAGTTCTAAACAGGTGAAATAGACCAGCACGAAGTCCATTCTTTGCGATTCGTCCACTCCCTTCTTGTGGGCACACCTACATGGACGAATCGAGGACCACCTGGTTGTATCAGCTTATCCTGGGGGTCCCCATGACCCTGGACCATATTAGCTACCTAATTTGCATATTACCCTAATACTGAAGTAGGTACTCATTCACACTGTCTGTCACACTCATGTCCCTCAGATCAACGAGCATTCAACAATAAACACACACTTATACACATTCACACCATTTTCCTGCCTAATACAGGAGTTTTAGGGCAATTTCGCAAGTATTGGCCTCATGCACCAGATGAGAACCAGTGAACTATCATACATTAAGATAATCCGCTTTGACTGGTATTTTGGACTGTTTAAAATACTATCTTTAATTAATGTGGAGTTCGATGTGATTTGCAATTTGATAATTGTTGGCAGAGTTTACCACTATTTATTAAACTTTAAGCTTCCCGGATTATCCCAATATTAATAACTACATTATTAATATTCATTCATCCAATTGACATTCATACTGATTTGACAATTCTCACAACCCCTATCATACAAGGGGAGTTTCCGTGAGTTGCCACCACAATTATGCAAAAACATTCGTTCTACATACCTACAAATCAGAGCATTCTACAGTCATTCAACCAATCATCCTTGAAACTTGGTTAATTTCGGAACCTCACGCTCTATGAGGAGTTTACCCGAATAACCACCTTAGGTATCTTTTTGGGGACACATTCACACCTATATTTTGTAACACATTCACACTTCTTTCTTGCAAAACATTCACCTTTCAAACTTACAAAACATTCATACTTCAATCTTGCAAAACATTCATACTTCAATCATACAAAACATTCACACCTCAACTATACGAAACAATTACATTAATAATCATCTAGCTACCTAGACTAACTAAGGAATTAAACTTAGGCTCATTTGTGTAAGAAGTTTGTAAACTTTGGGACTTTGTTGTGCGCGAGTTTGACAGCTTTTGCAATTCCTCAGAATTGCTTGTAAAAGAAATTTTGCGGAAAAAGACTTAAACTTCGAAAGTTTGGAAAGGGTTTAACTAAATTTTGCTGAAAGCCAGTGAGTAATAATTGCCAAGCAATTATTACTAACAACAAAGAACAATTGATTAAACTAAATACACGATTAATTAAAGCTACGAAAATTGAGGAAGCCGGCCATTCCTCTTTAAATGACTGCTTAATAATTAATTAAATTAAACATAAAACAACTCAAGTTTTAGGAATTAGCTTTTAAAACATCCTATACTTTTTAATACCTAATGATTTTACTGCCGACCTAACGCTGAAATAAAAACATAATACTGACAGTATAATTTTTGTGCAATACAGCGTTTTTGAGAGCATGGCCGGCAACTCCTAGTTGCCGGCTGTGGGGAGTTACTTTTTCTTAACTAACTTAATAATTTCAGAGCCGTAATTAAGGGGCTCTCTAGCTCAGAACTACGGATTTGGGGTCCCACTCATAAACCCAGGAAAACTACGAAAAATAACTCCAAAAGTGACAAATAAAGAGAATAATTTGGCCGTAAAGGCCTACTAATTTTAGGCCAGAAAGCCGTGGCTTGGTAAATGAAAAGGAATTAAAATGTGAGAAAATAAAAGAAGCGAAAGGTGGATACGCCTCAAGACCTCCATCGCACAGGAGGTATTTACATGAGATACCCTTGATTTTTGAATTAATCAAATAATAAAATAAAAATTAAAATAGAACTGGCCCGGAGGCCCAACATGCTATGGAACATAAAAGGGTGGCCTTAGGCCCAAAATACCGTAGAATCGGGGGCTCAATCGGCCCAAAATACTTCATAAAAATTGGCCCTAAAGGCCTGAAATTGCATAGTAAAAAATAAGGCCCGAAGGCCGAAAACACAATATGACAAATTTGGCCTAAGGCCACTGTAAAAATCCCTAAATTTTTATCCTAGGCAGCAAATCTTGAGCCGGGCATAAGAAACCCATACGGCTCCTCAAGTTGAAGTGTTCGTGTGTGAGACTCAACCCTTTTCTGGCCAGTGTGGGCCAGAAAAGTCCTAAAGCGTCCTATGGGGATGTGCGTATTACTATATTCCCGTACCACACCAGTGGTCCGAGAAGTAATACGCACGGGGGAGGGGAGTTAAAATCCGACCGCTATCGGTCGCTGCTAAACGAACACTGATGAGTTTGAAATTTTGGGGACCGAGCTGACAGTTTTGCTGACAGCTCGGTGACAGGTCATTAGCGGACTGGAGGCGGAATTTCTCTTTTAGTTTAGCTTAAAGCTTCTAGAAAGTTCTAGAACTTTCTAGAAGCTTCCTATCTCTACCATAGGCCAGTCCAGCGGCTTGCCGGACCGGCCAGCCCGAGGGAGGGAAGATTAACGATAATGGGGACATATTGCCCCCAACTGACCTCTTTTTTGATTAATTTTGGATGCTGAAATTCTGCAAAACTTTGCAAAATTTTGGTTAACATATAAACGTAACCAAAGGGGAAATAGCACGAATTTTGGCTTTTGTTTCTAACTTTTACGTAATCTACGTAAGTTACAAAGACTAAAATGGAAGTCTTAATACTCTACATACTTGACTGGACTTATTTAATTAATTTTTGCAATAATTTTAATTGGGGGAAATTAATCAAGCCCCCTGCGAACTCTATGTGTGTGTTAAAATTTCTGTCCTCTTTTCTCTTCTAGAGGCGAACTTTTGTTGTCCTCTTCTTGTTGGACTAGGCCCAACAAAAGTTCACCTGAGGACAAGCCTAGCGTACGTAGGTAAAGATGAAAGAAAAAGGGGAACAACAGCGCACCTGGCTGCCTTGTAGTATGGGGGGTGGACAACCTCCCAGACAAGGAAAGGAGAAAGGAAAATGGAAAGAAAGTTAACATAAAGGTTTTTTTGGAAGTCCACTTTTAGGACTTTCCTTTTAAGTGAAGTAGGATTACGAAATTAAGGTTAATCTTACTAAAACATTTTCATTCATAACTCATTCAATTTTGGGAGTTAAAACGTGGGGATTGCATTTTTGGAAAGGGGAGAAATTTCTCTTTCATATGAGCCTAGGTTGCATCACAGACCAAAATTTCATTTCTTACGTAATAATTAGCTAATTAACATAAATTAAGCCTAACTAACACTAGTTAACATGATTAGTAACAATTTAAAGCCCTAAAACATTGTAAAACACGAATTATTACAAATTAACGCACTTAGGTACTTATTACTCTTAATTTCTTACGTATAACCTAATTATGTGATTATTTTGTCAAACCATCTTCTAATAAATGTGATTAAACATCGAAAAGGCTTTTAAAACACTGCTGACAAGGAATAACGTATTCTTTTCAGCTAGAAATGTTGAATTTCTTATCATAGTAATTATAAGTTTCACTTTTACGCCAACACTAGAATTTCTAGAATTTTACTATTCCTCCATTCTTATTGACCTCTAGTAATAGAAGGGGAAAGTGACCGCACCCGGGTCACTAAGGGAGAGGACACCTGTCCTCTCAGAAAGGGGAGTTTTGGAATTGACCTTTTTGTTGTAATCTTTTATTACTTCACGTGTAATAGTTCATTATTTAGACTGATTAATCCAAACCAAGCTTGTAAGTGCCCTTCTATTGTTTTAATGTTTAAGTAACTTAAGGCTTTTCTTCTCTATTAGTTGGAAACTGCCTATTTGGGACTGGCAACTCTGATTTTAACAATTATACAATGACAATTAATTATGGCTTGGACACAATACTAAACTAAAATTCAGCGTAGGCAAGATCTTTTAGACTCCGCTTTATGTAGGAACCTCTTTTGAAACGATGACCAATTAGCAACTAACTTTTTAACCACTTTTGAGCATATGATCTAAGTCATTCCATTACATATATAATTTTTATATCGTTAAAAAGATCTAATTATACGCAACATAATGATACAAAAATTATTTTACTAACTCAGTTATAGTATTTGATTTGTCGAAAACACCCGTTTTTAAAAATGTCAGCTTTGTATGTTTATACGCTGAGACGCCCCCCAGGCAGGGTTTTTTGGTTTTCGGATTTGCGTCAACCTTGCGTCCAGCTAATTTTAAGTTGCGTTGCGTCCCGTTAAGAAATTTTGCGTCAAGTAAAATTATTGTTTTTAAGGGTGTTTTATATGCAAAAATTGTATTCTCAATAAAAATGTCGATTATTTCTTTAGTGAAACATAATTTAATCGTATGAAAAAGTACTTAGAATGGTGATGCTACTGAACAGTAATGCACGATTACAAAATATTTGAAATACGCCCTATATTAACACGAAGGGGGTCTGGGGGCGGAGTCCCCCAGAAGTTGAAATTTTTTTGCGATTACGGAAAAGTCCGTAATGCAAATGTTCAAAACGATTTAATTGGCATCTGTTGTACACATACCATGACCAATTTTCGATATTATTGACACACATTATTCAGATGTTTTGATGCTATGGTTAAACTAATTAAGAATTAGTTAAATAGCTATTAAATTAATATCATTCAGAACAAAGGCAGCAATCTTGTTTCGAAAACTGAGAACTAATGAATCCCGAAAACATTATGGCAAACAAGCAGGGCTGGGTCTGGGGGGCCGAGCCCCCCAGAAGTTGGAGAAATTTTTTGAAATTACGGATAAATCCGTAATGAAAATTATTAAAAAGATTAATTTGTCATCAGTTACATTTAACTAAAATACCTAATGCATTTTTTGTGTAAATTACATTTGTAAATTATAGAATTTTGAGTTTTCATTTTGAGAAGTTAGTATCAATAAACAAAGAGCGTGTATGCTATGCGATTAATCAAAGGCAAAAACAATGAAATATTAAGGTTGGTTACGAATACGATTGATTAACCCTTTAATGGCTGAATTTCTTCAGGACAAAAGTTTTTCGATGACTGCTCGAGTTGAATGCTTTAAGGTGGTGATTCCTTTTGGGCACATATTATTGGTTGACGGTCCAAATCAGGATGAAATTTGATGAAACTTTCCAAAATAAGTTCTTTTGGCATTCTAACACCCTCCGCGCAATCCCGCTTCGAAAATTCGAGATTTCCGGTCAGAGTGGTTTTTCCCAGTTTCTGAACGTTTGGCAGCTGCTATACAGTTATTACTATATTCATTCGAAAGATCTCATTGAGCTTCACATTTTTGCTTTTTAAAGTAAGTTTCTAGCTTTTCTCTACCGTGAGATATAGCCGATGTTCTTGTTTTGGCGTCGAAAACTTGTCATTTTTGCAGAAATCAAATTATCCAATTTTTCTTGAACTACGCAGGCCGTAAAATCAAACTAAGGGCGTCGATCTCAAGGTCTCACAGGGACAAATTATCTTCCAACTGCTATCCTGTAGGCTGCTATCATAAAAAATGTAGTTTTTGCAAAAACACGACCAATTTTTTCCAAAGATTGTGGAGTATTCACCATGCAAGGTGGAGGGCTGCTACTGAACAAATGTGTTCAGCACAAATATACCCAGGGACGATTTTTTAGTTGCCCCGATTGCTGCTTTCTAGCTAAAGTAATCGCTTGACAAAGTTGGAAAAAGTAGGCAAAATACAGGTTACGCACACATTTCAGCTTATTTCTCTATAACAAAGAGCGATTTCACAATAAATAAAAAATCGTCCCCAGCTGTTTGATGGAGGTATCGAATGATATAACCGGTTTCTCGCGAAAAAATTTACTTGAGTCTGCAAAAATTCTGGAAAATTATACTTCTTCTAAAATGTGTTAAAAATATTTTTGAAAAGCAACATTAGTTTCGTGGCATGCATTAAAAGAGAAAATGTCAAGCTACATTTTGATATAAAAATGGCTTCTTAACTCCAAGTAATGAACGAGTAGTAATGGTACAAACTTTTGTGACCAAAGGGAATCACCACCTTAAATGAACCAAACCAAAAATTGGATACTCTACAAATTTGGTTGACCTTTGGTAATTAAGGGATTAACCCCCAGAAGCTGAAAATGTTTTGAAAATCAAGCCAAGAACAAAATTTAGACTTTAAAAACTGTGCTAATGCAATTGTATGTAAAATGAACCTCATTATATACGTTACATTATCCCAAAAATTTGGATATTCGGCTACGGCTACAAATTTTATTAATTATGGGCTTTGACCTGTTATGTATCGATACAGGTAGATTAAACTCAACTAATAACTCAACAAGTACTGACACATTACAAAGGCATTGGCATTCGATGGCATAGTGGAAAACATTACGGGGTCTGGGGGGCGGAGCCCCCCAGAAACCGCGAAAATTTTTGGAAAATATGGAAAAATTGATAATGGAAACATTTAAAGTTTTCACTCTTACAAAAGTGAATTTTCTTCCGAAATAATGTTGCGTCTAGCTTGCGTCCCGTTAAAATTTCGTTGCGTCAAGATAAGAAACTTTGCGTTCAGAAACCGCGAAAATTTTTGGAAA
>JASAND010027350.1:0-46231 GCA_030248195.1 Trissonchulus latispiculum | reverse complement strand
CCCAAATCTCGCTGTTTTAACCCAGTTATATATAAGCTACTTCAAGCTCAAATAACCGAATTCTCGCTCTGCGGGTTCATATCTCGGATGAAATATTTTATACCAGGTCGCATTGTTTTGCTTGTTTCTTTGCGTCAAAGTTAGATATATATTTAAAGAATAAATTCTCCAAAACCTGTTCTTAAGGTGTTCTCAATTTAAACTTCAAATCTTTTACGAAGCTAGATTGTAATTATACAAGAATTTAGGTCAAGTGCAGATAGCGCCTTCCTGTTTCCGATTCGAGGGTCGGAAATATTAAGATAAACATACAAAAGGAGGTACAAAACCAACAAATTTCGTGCCTTCGGGTCGTATTTTCTGTTTTATAATAGCGTATTTACTGTGATCAAGAAGACGAAGCTTGAAACGCGTCCGCATTTGCATTTTATATAGTGTTTTGCTTAAATTCTTTGCTTAGAAACGTATGTAAATGTTTCAAACCTTGTGTGGCTGTTAAAAATGGAAAAAATTTAATTTTTTGCTCAGTAACGTTATTAATTTATGTCTGAAAATTCCTTTTATTTCCTATTTTTTGTCGGACAAATTCCTTTTTTTTCCTTTTTTTCGGGTGCAAAATTCCTTTTTTATTTCCTTTTTTCTGAGAAAGGTCGCGCGGCAGCCCTGCCATTTTTGACGAAAAAATTCCGGCGAAGCCGGAAAATTTTTGAAAATTTTGACCAAAAATCCAAAAAATTTGACATTTTCTAGGCACTCTAGGTTGAGTGGGGGAGGGAAGGGGTCGAGTGGGGGGGGCCCAAAAAGTGGGGGGGGGGCGCCCCCCCCCCCCCCCCCGGAAAACACCCCCAGTGGAAAATTTTCTACAGGCCTTCAAAAATAGGCAAATTTTGAATTTTGGGGGGGGGGGTCGAAAAGCCAATTCAAAATGTCAAAAAATGTTCAAAAGCGGTCCGATTTTGCTCAAATTTCGTGTGATAGGTTGGATGGGCCCTGCCAACTTTCACGCCCAATTTGAGCCCGCTAGCTCATCCCCATCACCCAAACATTGGTTTTTCCCCACCACTTGCGGATTGGTTTTTTCCCCGACCTCTATATACATACCTCTGTATGTTTGTTTGGCTTGCTGTGTATAACTGGCTTATTTTATGGTCAAACGTGGGGGGGGGCTTACTGGGACATATTTTTGAAAAAATTTTACTTTTGTTCGCATAAGCACTGCCAAAAATCACAAAAAGTACTAACTTAGGTGTTTTTATGGTAAAATAGCGAAAATTTGGCAATTTTTTGGGTTTGGCATAATGGAGGAAGAGGTCGCCGAATGGGTAGCCGCCTCCCCCCCCCACCCCCAATAAATAAAAATAGGCCAACATAGTCACGTGTCATGTCACTAGATGTTGTTGAGCTGTGACGGTGGCGGTATATATATAACTTATTTACTTTTGAGATCAAGCACCAGCAGGTTATGTGGCAACAAGATGTCGGTGAAGGGATCTCCTGAACTCCAGACCACCTTCTAGCTGGACAATATTCTGTGGAAGAGAATTCCACCACTTAGACACGGAATGAAGCTGTTCTTGTGGTGCTCAGTTCGTGATCGTGGCAAGATTCTTTTTATCCGGTTTAGATGAAATCCAGAGCAGCCAAGGCGTATATAATTTGGGGCATCTGGCCCATAGCACGGATCCTTTTTCCATAATTGGCCTGATAGTTGCCTTGTATATACAAGTTAAAACGAGCTCTTTCAGAAAGAAAAGGCGAGAGTCTGTACGAAATACCGTCACCATCTTGCCCGCAATTGCAGCCTTCTCCAGGATGTCGATCAACAGCAGCAGCAAATGATCGACAGCGGATTCTGGCTTCGTTTCTTGGGCCAGAGAAATTCAGCCATGAAGATTCATGACAGTTTAGATCTCCACAGATATGAGAGCATTTTGATATTCGTGGCTGAAGCCTGCTTTGTCGTTGTCAAGTGCATCAAACAGTTTTGCATCAGCTGAGCT
Organism: Trissonchulus latispiculum; assembly: GCA_030248195.1. Lineage (NCBI taxonomy): Eukaryota > Metazoa > Nematoda > Enoplea > Enoplida > Ironidae > Trissonchulus > Trissonchulus latispiculum. The sequence continues at coordinate 44,231 of JASAND010027350.1, read as the reverse complement.
GAAGGAGGACGGTAGCAAAAAGCCATTATGAGTTTCGTCGTTTAACTGGAGTCGGCACCACGCATATTCAAGGCCATCGTTGGATTTCAAGAGCTGGTGAAGGTGAAATAAGAAACCAAAGATGTACACTATGTTTCCTCCTCCATGCTTTAATCTATCATGCCTGTACGAGGCGTATCATTGAGAGAAAACTCTGCAATTTCAGAGCAGTTTGACGTCAAAAACGTTTCATTGAGAGCGATCACGCATGGTTTTGATACGCACTCCGACAGTCTATGCTGAATAGAATCAAAGTTAGATGTTAGACCACTGATGTTGGTGAACCATATGGTGCGCGGCCCTCCCGCTCGATGCCTCCCGTTGGGATTTATGCTACGTTCGTTATTTCGAGAGGGGGCCAGCCGTAGGCGTATCAGCGTTTCTTCCAATTTTATTAATTATTTTAGTTGAATGCTATCAAATCGTTCGTAGGTGGTGTGTGGCTTACGTAGCGTTTCCCATAAACGGTGGACTGATCATTAGATTATTGGACCACTTTCCCGCAGATAGCTCAGGTGCGTCCCTTCACCGCCGATACTGAGCCTGTTCGCCATGCTTAAACCTGCCAGGGACTAAAACCTCCCAGACGACATAGCCTCAAATGTCCCCGTTTATATATAGCAAGCTTAACAAAAAATCACTCGAAATTTTAACAAAAAATCACCCCACCCTGACTCACAGGAAAGTCGCAGAGACCCAAATTTTGCATCGTGATAGCCACAAATCTCGGCATTACAGCCTGTGAGTTTGAGCCCCTGGACCCTCTCCATGCGTTCAGGGCAGACCTTTAAGTCAGGGTACCCAAAAGTGACCTCAAAAACGTTCATGACCGAAGTTCGAATTTCGGCTGCTATTTACTAAGGGAAAACCCCAGGCAACCCATATTGTGCATGTGACATGTCCTGACTGTGGGCTATCGATACATATATAGAAGTTCTCAGTCGGACCTTTGAGCCGTCCTGGGGTGGGTGATTTTTTTGTTAAAATTTTAACAAATAATTTTATGTTTTGTTACTAAAGTCAGAACAGCAGCTAGAGCAAAACTAACGCCAAATTCGAGCTCAGCGACCTCGAAAACCCTTATAGCCGTGGTTTTTGAGGTTGCCTGATACTTCTGGTAGTCAAACCTGGTAACCAGCCGGGCCTGAACCGTCCGACGGTAAACATGATCCCAGAAGTCAGTATTAGCCCATAGATACCTAAAAACTCATGCCAGATTTGAATTCAGCGGCCTGGAAAACCCCCCAGGACATGTTTATGGCCACTTCGGACTGTACAGTTGGTACCTGGAGGGTCAGGCAGGGGTCACGTGACCGTGGGTCATACCCCACCACCATACGAAGTTCTGAGTTTCTCTGCCAAACTGCCTGGAAATAGGCTACAATCACTCACAAACACGAAAAAACAACGTTTTAGCCTTTAAAACAGCACTTAGAGCCACCAAACTTCATACTGGACGCTTCGGGGGCCATCAGTGACCACTAAGACTTCGGCGGGGTCCAGTTGCCTTAGTTGGAGCACTAGGTCAGCGGTTTTGGGTTCTACATATTGTGTGTGCGTCAGCGTTTAGTGTACTCTATCCAAAACTGATGAGAAAAAGTTGCTAGCTGCTCTCTGGGATTCGATCCGCCACTGATTTTTTTGTTAACGGGTGATTTTTTTGTTAACGGGCGATTTTTTTGTTAAACCTTTAACAAAAAACATCACACATTTTCGTCTACTGCAACTTACTGGTAGGTCGTAGAGCAACGAAACTGGGTTGTTTTAAAGCTTAGCCCAAGACCTATCCATGGGTCCTCAAGGTAATCGATTTGGTTTAGTTTTGCGAAAGTTCCAGCCAAAAAACCGAATTTTGATTTTTTTGTTAAGCTTGTGCTATATATACATCGCTCCGTCACTGTGAGAGGTCTCGGGTTGGACTTGAGGAGGAAATCAATACTGTCATAAATTTTTAACCTTTAAAGATTTGATGGAATGAAAATTACGTTTTCTTAATTGTTAACCAATACAACCTCTATTGTATTAATACAATTTTGTTATGGCAGCAGGTTCGTCTTAGACCTTTCAGTTACAGTTATCCATTCATTTAATCCGGGCCTCGCTCAGGGGCGTACGTATGCAGGATTTTGAAAAGGGGGGAGTCCGACTCAAAAGGAAGGAGGTCCAGGCCTCAATTTTTCCAAAAATTTGGGCTAAAAATTTCAAAAAATCTTTCGGAAAAGGGGTGTCCGGCTTGACCCCTGGGCACCCCCTGAATACACCCTTCACTTACATAATTTGCAGGTTGACTCTTTATTCAACTTGCCTTCAAAGGACTCATGTGCAAGAGAAAACATATTTCGTGGCGGCCACTTCGCGAAATTTATAGCTAACTAAGTTAGGGTTTTGTCCATATCCACCAAAAATTGGCAGAAAATTTTGGATATCTAATTTAGACTCGCAATTTGCTGCAGTTATATACGAAGTTCGTTAAAGTTTAACGAAGTTTGCATACCTAATGTTCGCAAAGATTATGCGAACTTCGCGAAGACAGCAGATGTTCAGTCTGATTTCAAAAATTGTTTGCCAATGTTTGGTTGCAGCAACGGGTTGCTCAAATTTGTAAGCAAAATATTTCGATAAATTCTCTAAATTGTTTTGATAGCTTAAAACTAAATATAGCGTACCTCTAAATTTAGCGAAATGTCGCTGCTTCACGAAATTTGCTGTGTTTCCGAACTTCGCAGAAAATTACGTAGCATTGTTTTGAGCAAATAGACGTAGGTTCATGATGTATAGGATAAAGGTGCATTTTTGTTATCTTTTATGCATATATATATATATAAATAAATGTTGCTTTTTAGATTCGTCGAAGTGGGTTAACTTTTTTAAAGATGCCGGCTTGGAGCAGGCAGTGTCTGTCCATTATGCGAAATTATTTGCTGACAACAGAATTCAGTTTCATCTACTTCCGGAATTATCGCGAGATGATTTGAGGGATATGGGAATTAAGCCTGTTGGAGATATTATTGCAATCCTTAAAAGTGCAAAGAGATACTACGTGAAGGTACACGCATATGTGTGTATATAAATATGCACACATATACGTATATAGTTATTGAAACCAGGGGCGCAGCCAGGGGGCATGCGGCCGCATGCCCCGTCAGGATTCGGAGGTAAGAAAAATTAATCCCAAGAAAGGAACTTTTGAACGAAAACAAATGTTTTGTCTGCGGCGCTTTCTGACTTCTAATTTACATTTCAAAACTTTCTCGATCTTTTCCACAATTATTACAGCAAACAGGGTTGGCTGGCTTTGTGATTACTTAATTATCGGAATGTTTTCATATTTTACTAGGATGCTACCTGGGGCTCAGGGATTTCAAAAATTCAGAGTTTTAGAAAAAATTAAAACTTTTTAAGATTTCAAATTTTTTTGAAATTTTTTCAATTTTTCCGATAGAAGCGATCTGATTATTTTCTTGCTCAAATATCTGAAAATACTTCCTGGTCTTTGTGCGTCCTTGTGTCTCTAACGGTGCAGATAAAAGGAAAATGTCGCCAGTTTATAGTAATGATGCATGTTAATATTGTCAGCGGCATTTTCCTTTGTCCTGTGTATATATATATATATATATACATCCAGCGACTGACGAATGCAAAAATTTTCTCAGACTCACAACCCCCCCCCCCCCACCTTTTCAGAAATCTTGGGTGTGCCCCTGCCGCATGCCCCGTCACAAACTCCTGGCTGCGCCACTGATTGAAACGGTAAGTTCTTGTTCCGAATAAAGGTTGTTAAAAGTGACCGATGTGAGAGCTTTAAGGTGCTGGTATCGCTTAGTGTAAATTCGACCCTACAAGCTTCAATTCTTTATGAAAGTGGATGGAACTTTCCAAATATATACATTATTTTCGTGCTCTTTAACATTCTGGGACCAGTCCCGGATTTTTAGGTGTAAAGATAAGAAAGTTTTGGTTTTTGCCCTTATTCTCTCAGTACATAGTCGCTACACCGGATTGGTTGTTATAGCTGGAAAGAGGGCACCAAAATGAACATTTTTGCTTTTACAACTTTTTCGCTACCTCTTGTGGTTAAGGCAGTATAAGCCAAAAACGATTTTTGGGGTCAAAAAATGGCCATTTTTGAAGAAATCAGTTTTTTCAAAATTACTGCCAAATCTTACAGTCAATTTCGGCTTATTTATACTTAATCGTACACCGTCCAATTGCGCATTTTATCAATACCTATTCGCTGGAGTTCGTTGCTCTAAGCTAGAGAATTCACCGAAAAACCATTTTGCCAAAATTGCGATTATTTTGTTTTGAACACTAATTTCTCAAAAACTACCCAATAGAATCGCGTGATTTTTGCCTGAATGAAAATTCGCCCTATTGCGGAGGGACATTTTTCTTGGTTTGAGCTAAAACATCTCCAGTTGTGAGAAAACTGAATAGAAAGTTGCGAAATTTCGTGTCATCGCGCATTTGCCGGATTTTCTGGAGTACTGAGACTTGTTGAGCCAAATCCAAAAAATGTCCCTGGGCCCACATGTCCTTCATATCATGGCGCAAGAAGAAATTCTGGCCGATTCTGCAGTTTTGAGAAATCGATGTTCAAAAATTTTTGGTCTATATTCAGTCTGTCAGGTGTCAGCATGTCGGAAATTTTTTGCAATTTTTTGCCAATTTTGCTAGTTTCGTAAGCTCATGTTAATGTACAGATTATAAGCTTTTAAACGATGTATAAAGCTCTTTCCAACTCCCAAAATTGCGAAAGTTATAGCGTTTCGAAAAATCACCACAAAAGCACTGCACGAAAGGATACCAGCACCTTAAATGAATTTGGAGCTTGCCTTTTCCACTTGTTCCTGAAGAATAATGATCATTCAAATTATAACCCCAGGCTCAGGCTGATGGGAGTTTGTCGCATTCAATGTTTGAAGCCGAAATTTTCTGTTCCATTAGGAATTTACAGTTGTTACACACATAGGAAAAAATAAGTGGTGTACTGGTGTGGTTATGGAGTGAGTTATGGACAAGTAGGGAGTGGATACGTAGATTGCTGTTAGAGGATTAGATGTGTATTGTTTTGTGTTTTAGGATGTTGATATTGAAATTACCGAAGGGCCGAAAGCTTCAGCCCTGGCATCTGTAAAGGCAAAGGGCGGTGGTACCGCTGTGGGATTACCGAAAGCGAAGACTCCCACTGGAAATACAGCCAGTGGTATGTCTTCTACACTCTTAAAAAGACTCCTGTAGAAATTACAAGAATTCTTGTAGTTCTCTACAAAAGTGCTCCTGTGCGGTCAGTCACTAGCGGAGCTTCCTGTATTTTCCACAAAAGTAACTTTTGTATTTTTTACCGGTCTCTGGAATAGTAAAAATTACAGGAGTTTCCTGTAGAAAATACTAAGCAAACCTGTAGTTTTTATTACAGGAATTTCCTGTAGAAAATACTAAAGAAACCTGTAGATTTGTTCGACTTTTTTACAATCCTATATCAGATACCAAACCTGTATTTTTTACAAGACAAAACCTGTAAATTTTACTGGAGCGACCTGTTATTTCAGATGGGAGGGGGCAGGTGTGGGGGGCGGCCGCTCCCAAAAAAATTTTCGGCAGGGAGCGGCCGTTACAAAAAAATCACCCACTGGGTGTTGGAAGACTGAAAATTTGAAAAAATTCAAAAATTTCAGTCTTCAAAAATTATGACCACTGTCGCCCTTATATACAAAATTTGCGTTATCAGCGTATCGAGTACTTTCCTGAGAGCAAACCTGCAAACCAGTGAAAACTACAGGTTTCATTAGTACTGAATACTGGTCTAACTTGTAATCCATTTTACCAAAGTATGTCCGGTAAACGCTACCAACGATGACCTGTAGAAATTACAAGACTCAACCTGTATTTTCTACAAAAGCTTTTGTACTTATCATCTACAAAAGTGATTCCTGTAGTTTCTACAGGAACATTTCTAAGTGTGTATATATAATTGTTGATCGTTGTCGCGGCCAATATCTGGTTTTTTTAGGTATATATTTGCTGATGTATATATGCACTTTCTTGCCGTTATCGTTAATCCAGCCAACTACACTGTTGTAGGTTGTTGCAGACACTGTACACATATAAATGTAACAGATTGTAGATTAGCATCCCAAACACATTTTGTGGGATATTCATTATTGCTTTTGTCACAGAACATTACCAATAGACCTGGACGGCTATGAGTTGCCGCATTCCCAATGCTAGGCGGCAACCTGCACCGGTGAGGGACAGAACGTGCAAGAAGGAGGGGTAGGGCAGCGTTGCAAAAGATTCTCCTAGTGTACCCGCTGACGATGAGTATGGATGTGTCTCTCTAGGAGACGTCTAGGAAGGAGTCAGGTGTTGTAGTGAATTGATTAAAAGTTTGAAACTTTAAAAAATTTTGCAAAGATTTCTTTGACACAAGATTTTCTACATGTGCATTGTGCATTGCATTGTACCTTGGCTTGCAATTTGCCATTCAACACATATATACGTATATAACAAGAAAAATGTATTCGGTTATCTGTCAACAAAAAATAGGAGGATGTCCGAATATTCTTCTTCTTCTGATGCAGCGGATCGGCAAAAGAAATGCCATAGTCCCGACCAGTCAGATGCGGCCGGCCCTCCTCAGGAGATCCAGAACTGTCTTCGGAAATCGTAGCATTTCGGCGGCAGATAACCCGTCACCGAACAAGTGATTTCGGAGTGTAGCTGTGGCTGGACACCCCGCCAGTAAGTGCTGAACTGTCTCCTCCTCTTCATTGCAGAACAGGCAATCAGGGCTGTCTGCGGCCCCAATTCGGAATAGATACTGTCTTGCGAGGGGCGAGTGCCCAGTTCGCAGCTGGGCAATCAGCACCCCCTCCATTCTGGTTTGGCCAGTTTGTTCAGGGCTATCCGGCCAACGATCTGGGGAGATATTGAAGTGTTGGTCCTGTTTTCTTGTTTCCAGCCAAAGTTTTTCCGTCCTCAGCTTGATCCTTGCCTTAGCGGTGTCCAGATCCACTGGGACGTCAGTCTGCGGCAAGCAACGACGAACCTTCTTTCGCCAGTTTGTCAGCATGTTCGTTTCCTTCTACTCCGCAGTGGCTAGGGACCCACTGGAGCATCACCTGGCAGCCACCTTCCGCCAGCCGGGCCAGCAGTTTCCAGATTCCAGTTACTAGTCTGGTGCTCCTCGGTGGGGGACCAGATGCTATCTTCTCCACTGCGCTTCTGGAGTCTGTTAGGACTACCACCCTGTTATGTTTCCAGTTAACAAGGTTTGCAGATTCTTCTAGCCATTGTAGTCCTTCCTTGATCGCAACCATTTCAGCTCTGTAGCTGGAACAGGCGGGACCAGCAGGCCTGCGGATAGATACGTCGTTTGTGACTCCTCTGCCACGGATCAAGACTCCGCTGCCGCCATTTGCGTTGCCTTCGCCGACGGAGCCATCAGTCCAGATTTCAAGGTCATGTTCAGGAAGAGCGGCGATGGTTTCCATGGTTGCAGTTTTCTTCAAGTAGTCTGGATCTTCTTTGGCGATATCCGCCAGGAGGGTTCGTCTGCATTGTATATTTCCAGTTACCAGCTCCAACTGCCACGGTTCTATTGGTAATAGACTGACACTCTCTTCTATGGCAAATTCGTTCAGGCCCACCTTCCGAGACCAGGCTTTGCCAGTGGTTCGCCAGGATCCAAGGGTCTTCAGTCTGCCTGAGCAGTCCCGGCGGACAGATTCCTGGAGAATAGGAGAGTAGGTCTTCCTTTGGCTCTTCTCATATGCAATACTGGCTAGAATATTGCGTCGTTCTTGGAGAGGCAACAGGTGTGCTTCAGCGACCAAAGCGTCCGTCGGAGTGCTCCGTACACACCCGGTTATTACCCTGGCAGCAGCGCGCTGGTCCTTTTCCAGGATTTCCATGTTCGATTTAGCCACGTAAGGCATCCACGCGCCAGCGCAATATTCCACCATGGATCTCAGGTACGTGATGTAGATCAGGCGGAGTGCACTTTGGCTGCACCCCCACTTCTTTCCAGAGAGCATGCTGAGGATCTGTCTGCGTTTCTTCAGCTTGCTAGAGATCTTCAAAATATGGTCTTTGAAACTGAGCCTCCTATCGAAGGTGACTCCTAGGAAGGTTGGGGTAGGGTTGAATGAAATATTTGAGTTTCCAACCCTAATTTTGACCTTCTCTTTGGCTTCGTGGTTGTCCAGGGAAAAGAAGGTGGCCTCTGTTTTCTCCAGAACCTTCTTCTCCTGCCATGACATGTTGATCAGTTTCAGCAACAGTAGCTTAGCCGTCGGTCCAAGGTTTCTGAGCATTTCGTTAGATATTTGGTCGCTGCCGGCAGATTTCTTGCACTGGAGTTTCCCGATTGCCATATCCAGTTCAGCCATGGTGAACGGGCTGCAGGAATTTTTTGGGCCACATGAACATCCGCACTGACGATGAGTGGCCTCAGTGGCTTCATGTCGTGTCGGTCTATCGGCTGAGGTGCGAGGTTTCAAATGACTTACGGCAGCATATTGTGATACAAAGGCATTTGCTTTTTCTTTGTCCGTCACCAGCTTCTTTTGTCCCTTGACCAGAGCCGCAGTTGGTTTGGCCTGGGACAGCTTTCCATCTATTCGATGGATGGTTGACCACACTTTTCCAGGGTCGGTGGACGGGGATAGGCTTGCCGTGAACTGTTCCCAATACGTTCTTTTGGCTCTGCTGACAGTTTCTCGGACATTTCGGCAGGCAGCTTTCCATTCTGCAGGGTCTTCACCTGCTCTGGCTCTGGCTCTTCGACGTCGTTCAATGGCATCTGACATCTCCTGGTTCCACCACGGTTTTGGCTCCTTCCGAATATAAAATTAAAAAGGACACCCACCGTTAGTGACGATACCTTCTAAAGATGTGAAAAAAGATATCTCCTTTTTCAGTTTGGCGCAGCGCTGAATGTTGGCGAAATGGAGAAATTAGCTATTAGCCCCTATTAGCGTGATAATTTTTCGAAACCTAATTTTTCTAAACGGTTAGGCTACCTGAGCTGAGCGGAACTCTTCTGGTCTTAGGAAGATCTTTTGCATGTCTCAGGCAGTACAACCGGACCATATTTTACTCCTGTCAACAGTATAGAACTATAGTATACTATAGATGTGTCTGGTGTAGATGCCCTCGCAATCAAGGGACAGAACTAGCACTCAGCCTAGAACCTAATGTCCCTCGTACGCCTCGTGTGTTTGTTGTGCCAGTGGTAAATCTGTCTTTCTTTATGCTTATATACTGAGGAGCTCTGTCCTCGGCAAATTTACGTATGTAATCATGCACACAATGTCTTGCTATTTTCAGTGAAGCGTAAAACACCTGCAGCAGCGCTGAAAAGTGTCAAGATTCTGCCGAAGCTTGGTCTGTCGGCAGCCCAGCAGAAGGTGTCTGCTCAGCTGAAGGCGGCTGGAATCCAGGCGAAGACACCGTCAAAACGACCCCTCACTGAAAGCACGTCTTCAGATGAAGACAGTAGCATCAGCGATGATGAACTGGTGGCTGTCAGTCCGTCCAAACAACCTCGACTAACGGCAATGCTGCAAAGATCCCAGACAATGCCAAGTACGTGCATACTATAGTCGGATAAGAAACCAACTGTTCATCCTACATATGATCAAAAACCGAGTTATGTTAATAAGTCGGTGTTGACTGTTGCCACGTGATTTGGTCAAAACTGTTCTAGTAGTGGGTGTATGGTAGAAACACTGCAAATTTTTGTAAGTCGATCTGGTTGTTGTGGAGTGCAACACTGTCTGCCAGCCGTGTTGTATGTAGTTTTTAACATAATAGTTCTAGTTCTGTTATAGGTAAATTCTTTGGAAGATGGCATTTTCCTACTTTTTAAACAGTCTTTTTAGTCAAATGGTTTCAGTTTCTAACAGTTTTACTCTTTTCCTCCAGAACTTTTCCAGCTTTCTTGTTTTCTGTTTTCCTGTGGTTAGCACAGGTTGTTCCCAATTTTTATTTCGTTATTTTGCAATACTCCGTGTTTCTTACAAAGAATAATCAATTTTTTTAACAAAACCTATAAAACACCTACTTCTTAACGGATTCAGGAGATACAAAAGAGCATTAATTAAATCATTTACTTGTGAAAACCCAGAAAGCGTTCACCTGCTTTCTGCTCGCGGTTTTGTGTTCAGAATGTCTGTGACAACCCTGAAAATTCCTGCTTCTATAGATTATCTGAATAAATGGTAAATTCATGTGAAAGTCCCCTGGAGTTGCGTCATATTCTAAAATGCCGTCCCGTCCACCTTACCGAGGGTTTACTCTTACTCAATTCATTACATTGCATTTTGATGAGAATCTAAGCATTACTCTTACTTTCATTGTTTCAGGTGTGAAGCAAGCTAACACGGGTTCTGTCTCTGGTGGGACCAATTTACTGGCTCGTCTTGGGAAGCCGCTGACAATGACAACGGTAATGTCCTTTACAAATTTGTAGAATTTTGTTCACAAGGCACGGTTATGGGAGGAGGAGATCTAAGCAAATTACGTTGGGTTAATGATGAGCTTTAATGCAAGATCGACAGGTGCTAATAGTCCCTTTGCTCAAGGGGACATGGTGAAAACCTTGTGGCCGCAGGGATTCGAAACACAGGCTATCGGATTTACAGTCGAGAGACTTAACCAGTCACGGCACGACCTGCTATCACACATTAATCATTATGTGCGCACAGTAGCGAAGGTGCAAAACATTTTCAGGGGGGGGGGGCGGATTTGGTCAAAGACCAGGGGGATAAAAAATTTCTTTTTGCACTACAATTGCACGAATAATTCTTGCGTATATATTATGCGTACTGTAAGTTGATCTATTAATGTTAAGCTTTTCTATGGTTCACGCAACAAAATCGAAAGAGGCCCACACACGTTTAAGGAATCTGGGGGGCAAAGCCCAACAGAAATTCTGAAAATGTTTCGATTTTGTTCTTAGTACGCCATGGAAACATTTAGTTCTCTACGCTACATAATTTTCATGCAAAAATTTGTCCTTTTTTGCTATTTTCTACTTTTACTGTCTTGTTCGAAAACTCAGACTAAGAAGTTTCCTGAACAGGATATTCTGAGTTTATATCAAAGGCTGATGGTGCTTGGAATAACGCGGATAATTACAAAGCAGTTATAGAAGTACAGGTCTAGTATATTGTAGTATGCTATTAATTAAATATAATATTTAGATATATGACTCAATTACCTAAACTTCGCGCCGACGTCGCGAAAATTTTAGTAATCTTGCAAGGCCGCACCCAGGGGATCTAGACCCAACCCTTTTGGGATAACATGAAGTGTCAAGGATTAATTTTCTGGCGGTTTTCAAGCAACTCTTGCCCTTTTGAAAGACGTAAACAACTAGAAATAATTTCTGAGAGGAAAGAGCAGTCATGGTAGCATCAGGGCACTTACGACCATATCACTCCTTTCGGGAATGACCTTTGACCCTCCCCTTTCCTTCCAGAATTCTAGGTGCGGACATGTATACTCTTGATATTGGTGTAAGCTTCTAATTTGCCTCTATTTTAGAATAAGCTGGGGAAATCCGTGAGTGACGGCGCTTCTGATGGCGTTTTCAGCCGGCTTGGTAGCCGACAAACAACAAGGCAGGACTCCGTTCTGTTCCCCTCATTTCGTGTACGGATTGGCGGAGGCGGTATCGGCAGTCGATCCTTGGATAGCCCCCAGGAGGATAGTGATGATTTTGCGTCGCCGCTGCTCTTCTCAGTTCCGAAGACTTCGGCCAGCAAGGAGTCACAGAGTGCCCTGAAATACAGGGGCATCCTGAAACGTCCATTGTCGGATGGGGGAACTGGCTCCAAAAAGCTGCCCATTGCGGAACGATTGGGTTCGAAATCTAAGCCGATTGGTCAGTCGACATATTATATATTTTAAATTCTTTGCTAATTCCTGTAAATGTATAAATGTTTTTACCTAAGTACAAGGGTCCTACAAAAGCGTACAGACTGATTGATTGGTGTTTTTGGTCTCGCGCAGTTGGTAGTTAAAATTAGCTCACTCCTTTTTCGCGCACAAAATTAAAAGAATTAAATTTTTCATTTTAACTCGCTTAAATAAGTTCTAACAAGTCTAATAAGTTGTTCTTTATTTGACTTTAATTTATAAATGGAGATGGTTAGTTACTACTTTATTCTTCAATTTATTTTAGCGCATCCACAAGTTAGTTCCACTACGGGCGATGATCTTGAGCTTGAAATGGATCGCTTTCAATCCAATCGTCAGAGCGCCCTTTCCCGTCTTGGATCTGGAAAGCTGGACAGGGTTCGGGCCGGTGCCGAACGCCTTAGCGCACAAACGACGTCTAAAGTGAAGCAGATCAGTTTGAAAACAAAGTCTGCTGGAAGTAGCAGCAGTAGCGTTTTTAATAGACTGGGTTGATTTAATTTATTTTTCCTTCCAGTCAATCAAGTTTTTCTGTGAAATATGAGTAAAAGTAAAAGGTCTTGTCTTGTAGTATTAGTTTTGTGTACAGTAGGTAAACATTATACTTTTCCAAAATAATTGGCGGCAAGCAGCTAAGGCTAAAGTCAGTCTTTCCCAAATTCATGAGGGTATTGCCAGCCTTTCCTGAAAATCCGGGAATTTGTTTTCTGTTATGAGCTATTGTCACAGGATTTTTATATAGGATTGGTTGCAAAAAATAATTTAGCACGAAATAAAGAACCTAGATCAATGTCCTCGTTTATGGTAGCGTTTGTGAAACAAGCCTTTATGTTGACTTTTGTGGCAAGTGTTAATGGATTTCAGAATGAATTATGAACGCACATTAGAACTTAATTAGTTAACTTAACTTAATTAGACCTCAAATGTACGCGGTAGACTAATTCAAATAGCTAATCAGGGGTTGGGGTGTTGTCTTAATTATGCTAAGTAAACAGCCGGTTGCACCAAATATGATTAACTTCTGACTAAACCGTTATTAGCTAGTCTTAATCTTATTTTAGTCAGGTTCTCCGTTGCACCAAGTTTTAAATTTTAAATTTAAAGATTTTAAAGATTCAATAAGATTTTAAAATCTTATTAACTCTTAACGAATCAGTTTTTTCCCAGATAATAACCTAGGCGAATAACTCCGACTGCGTCGGGGTTATCCTATCCACATTGGATGTAGGAAGGAAGCCTTAAGCCAGAGAGTGACCCCCACACTTTTCTGTTGTAGGATATCCTGCGTATCTCATAAAATATACTAATGCTGGACTTCAGTAAGAGATTGCAAGTACGTGCTCGGTGTGTGATGCTTAGGCCTAGGAGAGTAAGAGAGCGAGAGTATAAACTATTCACTAGAAAATAGAATTCAGAGCCCACCCTAGACAACCGTTACACGTAGCCTAATAAAAGGAAAAACCACTCACGACTTTATTCTTTAAATTACACTCATAGACTTATGCAGTCAAACTCACATCAATGTTTCATAAAATACCATACAGCTGCGAGAAACAAGAAACCGACAAGCGAAGAGCCCACAAGGGGACAGGTGCCAACTCCCAAAAGATAACACTTAAACCGGACCCCCAACCAAGCGACGGCAGAAACCAACCCACACACACTACAATCATGACTGCTAGACATTTAGCCAAAACGCTACCTGATGCTAAATATGCAAATTACGTTGTTATGCAAATGAGTTTGTTGCGCTAACGCGCATTTCTCTATTTCTATCAACACGTAACATCCCACAAAATACCCCCTCTTTTCCGCCGCCGGCCCCCGCGCGGCGATCACCACAGGTGTCACACAAGGTTAAACAATGATAAAACAGATATTACATTAGTGTTGGTCGACGAAGTAGTACTTTTAGTAATAAAACGGGATGTTTGAAAACTACGTACACTAAAAGTGGAGCAAAACGGTCCCCACCGCCTACGAACTGCGTGGCTCACAGTCAGCTCGGAATGACTCTTCGAACTGCGACTGGGTAAAACTGTGTCGGCTGTGACCGAAACGAAACAAACTAACTAACTGACAAACAAACTATAGAACAAACTGACTAACTACAAATGGCTACTAACAAACAAACTACTACAAACTACACTAGAGAGACAGTACACCTACGTAAACATGCAGAAAAACAGTACACCTACGTAAACATGCACAAAACAGTACACCTGCGGTAATCGAGGCCCCGACAACAAGAGAAGATACTTCAGGGACATCACCCACTGGGTTCCCCCTCCCCAATAATATGCTAACCCGAAAAAACACCCGACTAAGCAAATAACCCCACAATAAGGCTAAACAGAAAGCAGATACAAACATACAAATCATGGTGGTCCTTATACAAAGTCGTTAAAGCAACAAACAAACGTGATCAGTAAAGAAAAAATTTTGTAAAGACGGTAGCATTGAAAATTAAGGCAAGGTTGTATTAAATGGCAAAACATGAGCGAAAACAGAAATTAGCTGCAAAAACAACTATATACTACAAAAATGTAATTAGGAAGCACCTCTAGCGAAATAAATCAAGAAAAGCTTTGAGTGGAACACTCCCTCATAGTATGCTAAAACAAATACAATACAACTCACGAAATCACAACAGACAAAAATTGGGAAACGGAAGCGTCCAGGGCGTGCAAAGGAAGGGACCTACGACATCGTAACGGAGCTGCGAATGGCGATGACCAGATGGCACTGGGAAATAAGCAGGCTCAAATAATTCATGATAGAACGGGCGGACCTGATACCAAAATAGCGGCCGATGGCCCGCCACAGTAAAGCAAAGGCATAAATTATAAGCATAAAGAAACACAGTTATCCAGTTCAAAAAAGACACAGAATCGGCCATCTAATGACAGCCAGGGCGCAAAACACCACCGTCAGTACTAGGACTAAACCAGCCAACCAGGACGGAGGACAAAATCAAGAGTTCGCAGCAAAATAGGTCCAATGCCCGAAATGCAAAAAGATCAGGCACCGACCCAAACCTGCAGCAGCCATTACTGCCCCGAAATAGTCACAAAGCCGGTCTTCGGTCAAATCCGGCTCAGCCCAGAAGCAGGTCAGAAATAGCCGACAGTCAAAGATGGCAGAATCATAGTGGCCAAACAGAGAGGCCAAACAAAAGAAAAGCCAAGGCGGAGCCACAGCAAGAAGGCAGACGGACCAAATATAGGCCCAAACCCACAGACGCCATGAAGGCTGAAATGGAACCGCAGGGCCCCACCTGGCCACCAACCACACCCAACTCAGTCCAAACACCTTCTGCCCTTTCCATTATCGCCAACCGCAAGCACCGGACAAGATTGAATCGCTGGCTCCTAGTAAGCATCCGTCTGAGGGAGCACGCCCGGCGCATTTGGGGGTGTGGGCTCCATACATGATAAAACGACCATAGCCTAAACATAGAATAAAAATTAAAGCAGCACATATAAAGCAAATATCACAAGGAATCAATGCACCAAACGACAAGAAAAGAAATACAGCAAAAGTAGAAAAACCCCTTAACTGCAGTACAGGCCCGCCGGTGTGAGTACCCGGAAACGACCCAGTCTTAGGCAACAGCCTGCGGAGACGCACACCGACAAGAAAAGAATAAAATGTAAGAATTTAAAGAATTTTTATGTAATCCAGATAAAAGTTCGGGAACCGGGGAAGATGACTCACTTTGTGTCCCAGTTTTAGGTCAACAGAGCAACTCATCTCTCCGAGACCCTATCATCAAGAAGTGAAAGAGAAACACAGTGAAAGGTAAGCAGATCGTATAGCGCCCGAGCTGAGAAAACATAGTAGAAAGTTCGGGACAAACTGTCCTAAAAGTCAAAGCAATTTCATTAGCAGAGAAAATTTTTGAACAAAGAGTTTTTGCTAACTTTAATTCAAAGAGACACCTGTAGGCTTCCAAAAAATCTAGAACAACGGATTCACAAAAGATAGGATGTCTCAATCCGCTCGGACGTTAGAGAGCTAAACCAAAGCAGAAATCCTACCAATTTAGAAAAATAAAAATAGCGAAAGCTGAGATATGGAGGGTTACTACAACAACAACAACATGACAACAACGCTATGTACCGGTAGGCAGGCTCCGTATAAAGGGCAACATTGGTGACAAGCACTAGAGGATCCCCTAGAATGTGCCAGGAGCTATCAATGTAAAAGACGGGGTTTTTATAGTACGATCAGCAACACCCGAACTTATTTGGTCAGACCCCGAACTAATTTGAGTGGGCCCCGAACTGACTCGGGACGGGCCCCGAACTTATTGGGCCGGACCCCGAACTTTTTAGGCCGGACCCCGAACTTATTGGGTTGGGCCCCGAACTTATTTGGCCGGACCCCGAACTTGTTGGGCCGGATCCCGAACTTATTGGAGCAAGGCCCGAACTAATTGGAGCAAGGCCCGAACTTATTGAAGGCCCCCTAACTTTTTGGGACAGTCACCGAACTTGTGCAGCAGTCCCCGAACTTTGGGTAACATTCCCCGAACTTTGGGCAATAGGTCCAGAACTCAGGGTGGCCAGTCCTGAGTTCGTAGAAACCAAACCCAAGGGAGGACATTGCTGCAAGGATGTTGTAAATTTGATAACATTGCTGGAACTATAGTCAGGTCTACTTGAGACCGTTCGGAGTCATCAATCGCAAATCTTGTTCGACAAAAAAATCAGAGGATTCTGCTGGAGAACCCTCCGGTTAGGGAGCCTGCACCACTGCCACTAGTAAAGGGGAATCAACTAAATCCGTATGAAAACAGGCCCAGAGCTACCGTCGTTGGATGCACCTGGACAAACGTTTAGGAAGCAATGCTCGTGAACAATATGGAATAGATTTGGCCTCATAACTTTTAGACCGATTCGAGAGACTAACTTTTTCATCAATGGATAAGTGTGAAATGAAAGCCCCCTGAGGGTTCAGTCTACCCCAGGACCCCCACCATTTCGATATACGTACGTAGAGAGCGGAGTACCGCTGAACCGCCTAAGAATCCATTTTACGTGACATGGTTAATCCCAGAAATAAGAATTTTATGCTAAAAGGGTTTTGAAATCCAGGAAAAGCTATAATCCAAAGAAATTTATAGGAAAAAGGGAGATATCAAGACAAAAGTAACATTTCGACCATGACATTAAATGTAAATTAAGCTTCAATATTTAAATTTTAATCAAGGAATTAAACAACCTGGCGTAGCCGGAGGAAAAGCCATCCATTGTCCAAAACCGGAATCCAAATTAAATCCAAAACCAAATTCCAAGGAACCAGGGAAAAGATTTGGAGCCCACGGAAACCTAAGCAGTGCTAGATTGGCAGGACCTGAAAGAACCAAGCAAATAGGTGCAAACATAGAAGAAAACAAGTAAGTGCAAAGACGGAGAAGAAAACTTGAGAAAGGGTTACTGACGGAAGTTATGTTGTAAAAATCCACGTACGTGCATTTAAAATTTCATTTAAAATGGAGAAAAACACGGAAAAAGAAATTTTAGAAATCCGAGGTTTGGAAATTTGGTCGTTTTGAAATCTTAGCATTGTACGTATTCAAGGAGAAATTTTAAGTGTACCATAAAATTTAATCCAAAAAAGTCCTAGAAATCTGATAAATCAGGGAAAACCCGTGTAGCAATCTGACTGGAAATCACATATGAAACCTAAAATACGAAGCAAAACTCACCAAAAATCCAGAAGAAGTGGCGGAAATGCCTGGTCTTAACAGAAAAATCCGAAATCAAACCTAAGCACAAATAAAAACACATACGTATATACAGTTGACCGAAGTGATAAAGTGGTAATTGGTGAGTGATGGTAAAGTGACACAGAAATTTGATTGAAACCAATGATATGAGATTTATACGTACTGCAGTTAAGGGAACAACACAAGACAAAAAACAGTTTGAGTCTATCCACGTAGGCTGTCTCTGGAGAATACTGGGTGCATCGAGGAGAAAAATTTTGAGCATCAACAGTGTCCTTTTCAGAAAAAGCAAAGTTTGGGATGTCAAAAATCGGGAGAATCGGTGGCCAGGATGGCCCGGTCGTACCCCGGCACACCCTGATTCACCTGTGGAGTAGAAGACAACTCCGGGAGGGTGGGGTCGACCCCCTTCACCCCTCGTAGCCAACCCTCTCCCCACACAAGACCAAATTGACTAGAGATTGACAGAAGGTCAGGAGGTTCAGATAGAATTTTAGCCAAATTTTGGACAAATTTCGATTCTGGAGGTTCATCTTGGCTATCAAAAATACATTCAGATAGAATTCCAGAAAAAGAGTCTTCCTTGGGGGTAACCCCCTCTTTTTGGGCAACATTCAGGGTTACCCCCTCTTTTTGAGGTAGACCCACCATTACCCCCTCTTTTTGAGGTAGACCCACCATTACCCCCTCTTTTTGGGGTACGCTCGGGAGTACCCCCTCTTTTTGAGGTGGATCCCCTGTTGGCCAAAAGGCAGAGGAAAAAGGCACAAATGTCAAGAAAAATATCAAAAGGCTCAGAAGAAAGCAAACTGAAGTGACCTGAAAAGAACATAGGAGTTTTCCTGTAGCCCCCACGCCCCCCGGGGCAAATCTGGATGGTGGATCGGCCGCACACCCAGAGTTGCCCCCACAAGCCCCAGCAACCGAGGTAGTGTCACCCACCGCACCCTGCTGCTGAAGCTGTGTGGGTCCCGCAATCTGCTCTGAAAAAGTCACCGTCAGTGGAGGAGGAACAGCGTCTAGAGAAAGCAGGGTAGAATGTTCAAAGCCCCCTGGTGTGGGAGAGTCACCCTCACACCCGAAATCAGGCACCACTGGCTCTGTACTTGAAATAGTTTTACGATCAAATTTATCTGGTAATATACCCGCGATAAACATACGCAATTCAGAAATTTGTTGCTTACAAGTATCTGCACTTTTGCGCATCGAATTGTACATATGTAACTGGATTGCAGATAACATAAGAGACTTTGTCTGCGTCATAGAAAATATCTCACCGCAACTATCTGATGTTGAATCAGATGACAAATTTACCCCCAAAACATGAGGTTTAGATATAGATGAGGCAGTTTCAATGTACCCCACATGGTGCCTGGTTGAGGTGTGCAGGGACTTTTCCCCTGGTGGGGGCGCACCCCCCATAGGACTAGGTGCAAACTGCTGTGACCGTAAAGGCACTAGAGGTTGAGCCATTACTCCCTGCACAGACGGCGCTGAAGACGGAACCAAAAATTGTGGTAGAATGGGGGTGGCAGATTGAACATTGCGCTGTGACGCCACCGTCTCCCACTGTGGGTACCCAGACGAACCCGAAGACGGTGGCGGAGCCGGTAAAGCTAAAGGGGCCGGAGCAGTTTGCAAAGTTGGGTAAGCTGGCGGCTGTGCACAAACCTGAGGGTAAACTGATGCGTATTGCGTAACGCCCGCCACTTGTTCCCGAGGAAGGGGTCGAATCTCCCAACCCACTGGAGCCAAGTGTGGATACTTATCCCAGCAATTATTTGGGTCATGGCCTCTCCTGCCGCAATGGAGGCACTTTTCCTTCAGCTTATCTTCGAACAGAAGCCTCGCTTCCTCCCCTTTTTCCCATAAAGACCGTAGGTCTTGCAGTTCCTTTCGAAGCTGGTCCAACGGATCCTTAAGACCTCCACCAGATTCTGCTTTCTCTGAAGACGCCACACGATAGATTGGAGGGTCATAAGACAGTGCATCCCCCGGAGTAGAACATGGGGTCCGAGCATCAAGTTTGTCTATGACCCGCAGAATGTCTTCCATGGAGGGTTCTCCGAAAGCCCCCAGTGGGGCGAGCGACGCCGCATATTTGTCATTTACACCAGCATAGACCTGTTGGACACAGTGCTTCTCCCTGTCTACCGGGTCCTTCCAAATATCCAATGCCAACGCCTGTAGCTCCGAAATATATTTACGTATGTATTCTCCGGGACATTGAAGCCGATTCACAAAAGCCGTGTATTTTTGTTGATACGACAATTGCGGTTTAGGAAACTGGGTCTTTAAAAGTTTCAAAATATTTTCGTAGGAATCAATCAAAGAAAAACCCACCCGTGAAGCATAAATTTGGGCTTTTCCTGCCAATTTGCTGTACAAGAGTCGAACCCAATGTTCTTGAGGAATTTGGTAAGTTTCAACAGCAGACACAAACTGAGGTAACCAGTCCTCGAAGTAGATAGATTCAGGATCAAATCTAGGAACGTCCCGGAGAATTTCAATGTACGTACGAAAAAGACGTGGATCATGACTCAAAACTGAAGCATCTGTGGCCACCATTGTCGCCGGGGTTTGGTGACGAGCAGGCGTCGTTCGTCCCTCTTTTGGATGGGAAACCCCCTTTTTGCTCTCTTGTTGCGCAGAAAAACCAGGGGGGGCGCCCTCCTGATTTGACGGAGGTGGGGAGTCTGAAGCCACCCGCGAATTACCCAATGCAAAATCAGAAATATTACCTGTTTGTGGGCTGGTTTCCACCGTCTGATTCGAATTTGAAGTCGCTGAACCGCTGATTGCAGTATCCGCAGTCGGCACGTACGTACAAGCAGCTGACTGTACAGGAAGGGGAGAAGCCCCCATACACGCTTGTTGCGGGGAGTTATATACGTATTCCGGATTCCCTTGAGCATCGGCGACATAACAGAATTGGTGTGCCGAGGTCGGCAGAGATTGCAAATGTTGGGGGATATACGTATATTGCTGCTGCTTAAAAGGAGCCTGACATTGGTTAGTAGTTTGAACAAAAGGTAGCAGTTTGGGTGAAGTTTGCACATTCGGAGTGACCTGTGAATGAGTTGGGGGAACAAAACGTTGATACGTACCCTGCGGATACTGAGCAGACGGTGGGCACCAGACATATCCCGAATTTTGACCCAAATTTAGTGAGCCCCTCTGGCCGGAAATTGCCAAATTTGGAACCCCCAAAGTGGGTTGCCCCACCTGACCTTGAGATAAAGATGCACGACAATAACCCTGTACTGAAGTAGAAGCAAACGTGGAGGGTGCATAATACGTGGCAGAATACTGAGCCGGAGCCCTCCCATTTGATGTTGGCTGGGGTCCCCCCATGCTGTTAGCTGAAATTTGGGGAGGGACCAGAGCTGCAAAATTCCCAGAAACCAAGGGAGGTTGCTTTGTCTGGTACTGGATCAAAACATTTCCAGGCTTTTGCTTCTGAGAAAATTCTGGATTTTTCTCGCCCTTTTTAATTTCAGCTGTGTTATCAAAATTATGAAATTGAGAACCAGGAGTCATAACTGCCTCCTCCTGAATAGGTTCTGGGGGCTGCAGCAAATTCGGCCCCCCAGACAAGGATTTCACAATGGTTTCCTCCACAGAAAATAAAATTTCAGGGCTTTTGGCGTCTTGAAAAACCTGGGGACCTCCCTGCTGTGACGTAGAGGACTGGCGCCCCGCAGACTGCGAGACCTGAGGGCGGGTAGCCCCAGTTGGGGACCGAGTCACAGGCCCCCCAAAAGTTTTCTTCAAATGAATGCCACACTGGGGGTCAAAAGATGTAATAACAGCGGTAGACCCAGACGCCCCCAGCTGAGACTGAGTCCGAACCAAATTTTTGGGAGGGGGAGGAATTCGGGAGGGAGGGCCCCCACACACCCCTGACCCTTTATCTGCAACTAACTTGACTTTTGACCTTTGTCCCTCCCATAGTTGTTGAGGGAGAACGGGTACATAGCCGTCCAGGCGTCTGGGGATTCCCCTCCCAAGCCCTGGGACTGTTCCCCCCGGGCTGAAGTTGGGGGAGGGATCTCCCCGACCACGACCCCCCAATTTGGCAATACATTCATTGGAAGCCATGAGAACCCCCCCAGTCGAATTCAACTGGTAACAGCCCCCAAAGTTGGGCTCTTCACTTCTCGCGTCTCTCGTATTCTGTTTTTCTCTCACGAAATTCTAGGGCACAGAGCATCTACCGAAAAGTAACGGTCGCCACCTTTTGTAGGATATCCTGCGTATCTCATAAAATATACTAATGCTGGACTTCAGTAAGAGATTGCAAGTACGTGCTCGGTGTGTGATGCTTAGGCCTAGGAGAGTAAGAGAGCGAGAGTATAAACTATTCACTAGAAAATAGAATTCAGAGCCCACCCTAGACAACCGTTACACGTAGCCTAATAAAAGGAAAAACCACTCACGACTTTATTCTTTAAATTACACTCATAGACTTATGCAGTCAAACTCACATCAATGTTTCATAAAATACCATACAGCTGCGAGAAACAAGAAACCGACAAGCGAAGAGCCCACAAGGGGACAGGTGCCAACTCCCAAAAGATAACACTTAAACCGGACCCCCAACCAAGCGACGGCAGAAACCAACCCACACACACTACAATCATGACTGCTAGACATTTAGCCAAAACGCTACCTGATGCTAAATATGCAAATTACGTTGTTATGCAAATGAGTTTGTTGCGCTAACGCGCATTTCTCTATTTCTATCAACACGTAACATCCCACACTGTGCAGGCAAGCTGGACAAACCATACCGCAGATACCACCTGAGCGGTCCCGAAAATGAAAACGAAAAAATTTTCCACTAAGTACTGAGCTGGTAGTAGCTTATCAAATTTGATAAAGCGGCAAAGATCAATGGATTTTGAAAATCGGGAAATTTTACTGAAAACTTGCATACAGGGGTTTGGGCGCTGAGCACGAATCCGAAATCCGTTTCCCATAAAGTTTTTCGTTAGCTTAATATGAGCAAAAGCTGTAGGCTTAAAACAGTAAGCTTATCCTGAGCTAACAAAAAGCTTTATCGAAAAACGGATTTCGGATTCGTGCCCAGCGCCCCTGAAACCCCCTGTATGCAAGTGTTCAGCAAATTTACTAAACCAAAAATTAAAATTTTCAAAAATTTTTTTGAACTTAAATTTTTTGAATTTATTAGCCTCCGGCATGCAGGCATACAAAATTTCAAAGTTATTGGTCAAAAAAACTCAAAAGTTGGGGCTGGGGGTGGAATTGCGCAAGGGACTAATATATTTTTTACATTGGCTATCACAGAGTTAAATCCAGATGATGTTACAACTTTTGTTAATTGTAATGAACTGAGTTAGATTAAATGGAAAATTGGATTGATCTGATTCGATTTCAGGAGATGGGGTCGTATTGGGCTGGTAGGTTCACTTACACGGAAGGTCAGCGCGCTCGCCTGATTAGACGAACTTAGATAGGTACCAGATTCCCGAAAGGTAGTTTGCCAAAATCGGGGATCTCTACAGCCAACCTGTTAGGGGTGTAGTCGTGAGTTCGTTTGAGGTAGGGGTCGTTAGATTGATTGCAGCAGAATCCAACCCAACAGTATGATCGCAACAGGATCGTTTTCAGCAATGAGATCGCAACAGGATCTGATTCAGCAGCAAGATCTCGACAGGATCTAGTTGTGCAATAAGATCTCAGCTGGATCTGACTCAGCAAGGTGGTTCCTAACTAAGTCTGGATGAATACACACTAATTTATTAAACAATGACAGGCTTTGATATACTTTAGAAACAGTAACAACAATGATGATAAAATAATCAGACAGGGGCACTAGACAATTAATGTTCACTTCAATTATTAACAATATACGATCAAGGCACAAAGTACCAGGGTTGCCAACTCTTTTGGGAGGTTAATACTGTAAATTGACTGATAATGGGAGAAGATTAGTTGCCAGTAATTGACTACGGATTCCTTCTTTCTTCCCTTTTTCTTGTGAATGCTAAAGGGGCTTAAACTTCACTCTAACCTAACCTTGGGTTCCTCTTCTTCAGGTATTGATTACAGGGTACTGTCAGGCACAGTGCGTACTTGTAAGTTGTGTGTGTGATAAGTTAACTTCCTTATCCGTCTAGTTACAAGATCAAACCAATCAACAGTTAACTGGTAATTAATGAAAGTTAAAGCTGTTGCACTTCTGTTCCGGGATTGGGTGAGCGGGCTTAGATCTGGTATTAAAGATTCTCAAGGAATCCCACAGATCTAAGGCGGCTATCGGACGGTGGAGAGTACAAACACAGGGGTCGGTCTAGGCGGGGAGTTACCAGGAGATGCCCGAAATATAATCAAGGTAAATTAAGAGGATAAAATTTAATAGATGCTCTTCTTTAAATCGGACTTCGCAGGATCTAGGTGCACTTCCGATAGACTGGTTAGGGTTAGACCTAAGCCAGAGACCGGGGAGCCTGAGCTCCCAGGACGGAGAGATGTAGAGCAACAGACAAATTGAACATAATTGATTAATTTTAAGAGTAGGGTTAGAAAAGACTGTCGCAACGTTCAAACACTAGCAGGTTTCAGTGGTTCCCAATTCGATCCGGTGCCAGAAATGGTCTCTGCCTTAGACTCTAAACTCCTGAGTTCATATAGTGTTCAGCAATGTACCTTCCAACTGACTGTTCCAGGCAAATGACTGATTATGATACCACACTGATAAGACTCTGATCCCAACTAATGACTACTGATTCCCAAACTACTGATACGGACAAAGTCCTTCGGATTAAGCACTGACTGATACGGGGCAGATCGCAGGCAGATCAAGTTCGCTGGCAGGTGAGCTCCTCTGGATTACCTAAATCAAATGGGTTAAAACCCATTAATGCAGGATACGTGTGCGGGAATCAAACCCAGCAACCATTACTCACTTTAAGTGGCTTTCCGTGATAGAAGTTGGAACTTCGTTAATTTTGGATAACATTAGGCAGAAACAATTAAAAACGGTGTGTTTTAGGACAATAACAAAACTATTCGATGGTTATCAGTTTGAGATGAAAAAATTTCAAATGAGCATCAATTTTTGGCTATTTTCTGCCTTTCTGTGCAGAAAATCGCTAACATAGTACAATTCTTTCACCGATAGTAGGTTTACTTCACTTGCGCTCGAGAAGCGAGCAGCAAGCGCTTAAAGAGCAAGAAAGCACCCGTTTCCTGCACCAAACTAACACTTAATTACAAACATTCTCTTTCTTGAAGTTGCTACTTTTCTGTGATTCATTAGAAGATGGTTCAAGACGATTTCTAATTCTTACGTACTGACTGACATTATTATATTATCTAACTATTATTTATGTATTTTCAGGTATTGGCTATACTACTTACGTGCTACCATTTATAATAGGTGCTATTCGATTCCGTTGTTTAGTTCCAAATGCTGGTCAGTAATTATAATTCAACATTTGCGACCACAACTGTCAGAGAAAATCTGACGATATCCTCTTTAACTTTGTGAATTACAAGCTGACATAAAAGGTTTGAGCAGAAACAATATTGTTTGTTACAGAACTGCACACCAGACCGGAATTTGTTATTTCGTTAATAAATGCAAGCGAGAGCAAGGGTTGTTGTTTAGTGTTATTCTTTCCACAATGTTGGACCTTTGGGGAAAACACGAACTTTTGACTTTCATAAAAACTTGGCATAGAAGTTTGGATAGTTTTATCAACATGTTACTGAAAACTGCCAAGTAGAATAAATTTGACCGTTTGGGTTGACACGAACAAGTGAGGTCACGAATGGCACAGTCCTAACTAATAAACATTCATACGAACCTAGCATACTTGCAGAATGAGCCAGCACGGAGCCCTTATTTGCGATTCGTCCGCTCCTCGAGCATAGGACTACCTACGCGGACGAATCGAGGACCAACTGGTAGTTACAGCCTATTCCGGGAGTCCCCGTGACTCTGAATAAAGCTAACTACCTAACGTACATAATGACATGACAATGGACATTCGCTCAAATTGGCTAACATTCGCACATTCGCTCAGGCAATGACTAGTTAACAGACAGTCAAACAGTCATTCATAACTACGCAATCTTCCTGCCTAATATGAAACTTGTTTGATAATTTCGGATGTACGAATCCCATGCGCCCGATGGGAATTGGCCCGTGCTTAAGTTCTTGGGATAATCCATACTGGCGACGTTTTTGGACCGATTAAAACTTCTTCTTATACGTTGGCGGTTATAACTTTAACACGATTATGATTTAAGTGATTGTTACTGATAGTTTCAGTTAACATTTCAATGTGCTAATTCAATAGTCTTCTGGATTATCCCGACTGTGCATCTCATATGGCAAACAGACACTCAACTAACCCAATTGATGTACCACTGGTTCTCAAAAGTATTATTTAACTGCTAGTTATTATTGAACAATAACTATTGTTGTGGGAATGAGAGACATGAATTTAGAACTGATTATCATTAATTGGGTAGTTTCTTAACAACATTCATACGGGTGTGACAATTCTTGCAACCCCTATCGTACAAGGGGAGTTTCCGCAAGTTGCCGATCAATCAGCCAAAACACTCACTCATCAGGCATACAAAACAAACACCAGCATTCATGCAAACCAGACATTCCTAAAAGTTAGTTAACTTCGGAACCTCACGCTCCATGAGGGATTTACCCGAGTAACCATTTTACGCAAATTTAGGGAAATAATCATACATTAACTACACACATTCTGAGTAAACATCTAGCTATTAAAACACATCTACCTAACTAAAATCTAATTCTATGTGCATATCTGACTGTAAAACTTTAACTTTGTTGGCTGTTGTACATTTTACGGGGACAGAAACCCCTGCAGTGCCTTAATTGCCTTTTTCCACTTGAAGTCAAAACTCAAAGACAATAGAGAACTGAGAAGACTAGTTCGAAGGCAATGACCTCAGCGACTGTCCCCGTAAAATGAATAGAAACGTAAAATCTGTCCCCACATACCAAATGGATTTCATGATAATGGCATTTTAATAACTGAATTGAGAAAGAACATGCATATGGAACTTACATAAAACTTTAAAGCCATAGGCATTAGGAACCTTAAATTAACTTAAATGCATTAATCAAATGTTTATATACATTGTTAAATTACTAATAAACTCAATAGTAACTGTTTCTCATTCATCATATTATTAAGATAGTATAGTAGTCATAATTTATTAAATAAAAGACCTTTTAAATTGTTTTGACTAATCTGTAACATTCAGACTTTCTTAAAATATGAAACCCTGAAACTCATTTTAATTGTATGAATTGTTATTAAATTAAAACTGGTTCAAATTCGTGTTAAAATTTTTCAAAAACTCAACTCGTTTTAAATCCATGTACAACAGCCACTTTGTTGAGCTCGAGCTTTGCTAGCGCAATTCTACAGAATTGCCTTATAAATTAAATTTTGTGAAAAGATTGGACCAGTTTGGTGAAACTTTGAGGAAAATTGAAGGAAAGCCAGTGAGTAATAATTGCTCGGCAATTACTACTAACAACAAAATTAAGTTAAACTAAATACATGGTTAATTAAAACTACAGAAAGATGAGGAAGCCGGCCATTCCTCTCAGAAACTGTTTAATAATTGAATAATTAAGTGTAGTGTCAACTCATAGTTTTTAGGATTTAACTTGAAATGACCCGTACGATTTTAATACCTAGCAATTTAAAAGCCGACCTAACGCTAGAATAAAGCATGATGCAGAACTGGCGTTTTTTTAAAACAATGCGATGCCTTTTGTAAAAATCATGACCGGCAACTCCTAGTTGCCGGCTGTGGGGAGAACACTTCTGCTAACTAACTAATGAATTTCAGAGCCGTAATTAAGGGGCTCTAGCTCAAACTCGGGGGTTAGGTCCCACTCAAAATCCCGTACATACTACAAAAAGTAAACCCCGAAAAGTGACAACGAAAGAGAGAAAGAACGGAATATTTTGATAAGAAAGGAAATATAGTTTGGGCCAAACAAGGCCATGGCTTCGCGAAAAGTGAAAACAAAGAAAAGAAGGTATGGACATGTCTCAAGACCTCCGTCAAACGGGAGGAGTTTACATGAGCTGCCCTGAATTTAAAATCATAAAATAATAATTAAATTAAAGGGTAAAGAAATTAAACTGGCTCGAAAGCCCATCATGCTAGAAAACATAAAACTGGCCTTCAGGCCGAAAGTGTTAAAGAGTCGGGATTTAAAGGTCTAAAAGTGCAGAATATTGGCCTCTTGGCCGTAGTTTGGGTTCGGGAAACGATGGCCGTTGGCCTTAAAACACAAAAAAGGGCCGAAAGGCCAAAACACAAATATATAGCAATTTTGGCCAAAAGGGCCACAATATAATTCCTAATTTTTGTCCTAGATGGCAGCAGAATATGGCCGGACATAAAAGGTCCATATGGCCACTCAAGTTGTTAGTGTTCGTGCGTTAACTCAGCTCTTCCTTTTCTGGCCAGTGCGGGCCAGAAAAAGGGTCCTTAGGCGCGTCCTATTGGGGGCGTGCATTGCTATTTTCCCGAGACACACCAGTGTCACGAGAAGCAATACACGCGGGGAATAGGGGACTTTTAACGACCGTCCACGGCCGAGTCTCAACGAACACTGATTGCAAGTTTGAAAATCTGGGGCGAGCGACAGCTCACTGACAGCTTCTAATTAAGGCGGTGTCCTTTAATTTTGGTGGAAGCTTCTAGAAGTTTCTAGAAGCTTCCTATCTTTTGCATGTAAGATCCGGGCTCTTTTTGGCCCGGAGACCAGGTGAGGGGTCGGATTAATGATTTTGGGGAAATATTGCCCCCAACTGGTCCTTTTTTTGATGAATTTCGGGGTCGAAACTTGGGCGAATTTTATAAAGTTTTGGGTTTACATGTAAACGTAACCAAAGGGACAAGAGACAATATATATGTTCTTAACTTGCCCAAAAATTGACGGAATTTTACCAAATTTTGGCCATTTTGGGCCTATACAAAACAGGTACGACTCTAATAAGTTAGACTGACTGAATAAATTATTTTGTCACGGTTAATAAAAGTTTATAATTTGCTTGTTTTCGGCCCCTCACTCTTGAGATTCGCTTGGACTCTTGGCCGAAAACAAAGCGTGCCGGTCATTTGTCTTCGGCAACAATTGTTCCTTGCTACTGGAAACTCCCTGTTTCCAGCAAGTCGGAGGAAGAAGTCCTGAGCAAGGAGGAAAATAAAACAGGAAAAGATGAACAAATATGCACATAGTTGTTTTTACGTAAATTCTAGCTAAATAGGAATTATATTAATGAATTCTACGTACTTAACTACCTAGATTTAATTTCTTTTCTTTTAATTTAATTTATTTTTGAGGCAACTAGGCCCCCTTCAAACCAATAGGATGTAGAAAAGGTGTATACGAACTCTCTTTTCGAGAGGCAATTCTTCTGCTGGACTAAAGGCCAGCCCAAAGTTCATGTGAGGACAGCCTTCCAGACAATATGACTGGACTTAACATAAAGGTTACGTAAGTCTTAGTTAAGTTACACCTTTTTAGAAAAAGTACAATTACGGCAAACATTCCACTAAGACATTTTTGCCCATAACTTTCTTAGTTTTGGGAGTTGAGAGATAAAATTTACATTTTTGGAATCAGCGTCGAATTGCCTTTCGATTGAGCCTATGTTGTGTTTCCACATAAAATTTCACCCATTACGTAATTATTACTTAATTAGCACTAACTGATCCTAATGAATACTAACTAACTCATACCAGTACTAATTTAACCTAACTAATCATCAGAAATGGAAAATTAATGATAAATAACGTCAAACATGCCTACCTACGCCTAATTACCGTTACTTATACAGTCGTAACTACGTGTTATTGCCAATTAAGCCTAATACTGTGTAATGACTATCGTATACCAATGAACCATCTTCATATGATTAAATTTGACAATAAATTGAAATTATTATTTATTGTTGGAGAAGACTTACACGTCTTCTTTGATGATATTAGAACCTTTCCTTCTAGCTTGGGTGGTCGACGGTAATGCATAAGTTGACTAAGATTGCGTCCTAATGAAAAGGCACCAGCTCTTCATTAAAATGTAGATATTTACAATGATTATCTGCTTGGAGATAACAAGATCCAAATGAAAAGGCACCCGCTTTTCACAAGGAGGCGATATTTAGGAATTTCCATTCAGTCCTCCTAACTGACTACTATGTGTATTGATTTATGATGTTGCTCTTATTGTATTAATGATACCCTGACCGTAGGATGCGGATTTAACTAATCTTCCCTTTCATTTCCCGAGGAATTAGTTATATTTTTGAGATTGGCAACCCTGCTCTTAATCACACATAAATACACATACAGCTTGGACGTTCATTCATGTAGCTATGACCATGAAAACCTTTAACTTAGCCCCTTTTCTGAGATCTTCCTTGACATTTTTGAGTGACCATCAAGTAAATCCAAGTTCCCGGGTTATTTCTTCCAAAACCTGATTTTTGTTTAACCAATTCCATTACATAATACATTTTGATGATATTTTGAATTTGTATTATTTACCCAGGAGAAATCCTCATGAAAATCCCATATCGTGTAAAATCAGCTTCAATATGCTGAGTTGTTCATTTAAGGTGGTGGTATCCTTTTGTGCAGTGCTTTTGTGGTGATTTCTTTAAAACGCTATAACTTTCGCAATTTTGGGAGTTGGAAAGAGCTTTATATATCGTTTTAAAGCTTATTGTCAGTACATTCACACGGGCTTACGAAACTAGCAAAAGAAGCAAAAACATACAAGAAATTTTCCGACATGCTGACATCTAACAGGATGAATATCGACCAAAAATTTTCAAACATCGATTTCTCAAAACTGAAGAATCAGCCAAAAGTTCTTTTTGTGTCACTATATGAAGGACATATGGGCCGAGGGACGTTTTTTTGGATTTGGCTCAGCAGGTCTTAACGTTCCGGAAAATCGGCCAAATGCACGGTAACACGAAATTTCGCAACTTCGAATTGAGCTTTCTTGCTACTGGGTACGTTTTAGCCCAAACCAAGAAAAACGTCCCTCCGCAGGAGGGCGAATTTCAATTCTGCCAAAAATCTCCGGAATCCGTCGAGTAGTTTTTGAGAAATCGATGTTCGAAACAAAATCATCGCAGTTTTGCCAAAATGGTTTTTCGCCCAAATCTCTAGCTTAAAGCAATAAAGTCCGGCTAATAGGCATTCATAAAATGGGCATTCGGACGCTGCATCGATTGAGTATAAATAAGCCAACTTTGTCCTTAACACGTGGTAGTTATTTTGAAAAAACTGATTTCCTCGAAAATGGCCATTTTTTGACCCTAAAAACAGTTTTTTGCTTATACTGACTTAACCACTGGAGATAACTCAAAGGTTGTAAGAGCAAAAATGTTCATTTTCGTGTCCTCTTTCCAGCCATAGCAGCCAATCCCGTGTATTGTCCATCTACTGGGAGCCTAAGGCCAAAAATCAAAACTTTCTTGTCTTTTGGCCTAAAAATACGGGACTGGTCCCAGAATGTTAAGGAGCACGGAAATAGGTTATTTTGCAAGTTTTAGCCATTGACGTAAAGGATTAAAGTCGTATGAGTCAAAAATACCCGAAAGGAAACCAGCACCTTAAAAAAAGTGGGTCTACAAAACCTCGGTGGGTCGTGTTGACAAGTTGCCAGAAATTACTAGTAGGTAAAACATCTAAACTGTGAACAAAAATGAAACGTTGATGCGTTCATATCTACTGCTTTTGTTGTGCTTAGTAACCACAGCTCTCAGTACATGATGTTTAGTACTTCTAAAGCTGTCGTATTAAATAATTCTGCTACAGTCGAGGGCCGTGGGTGGCGTGTCCGGAGGTCGACGGATTGCCACCCACTTCCCACTATGCCTGCATATTTTGCTGGTGGTCTGTCAATGCTGGTACATACTCCCAACAGTCCTAAGATGCCTGTATGTTGACTAGAAGATTCAAGTCTTTGGCTTGTGGCAAGCAATCCGCAGAAAAATGCAAAAATGGTGCACAAAAATGCCGAAGGCCAGCCACTTTGCGAAGCTCCGAAACTTTTTATTATTTTGGAGGAATCCAGTTACTAATATATGACAAAGTCTGAATGCGATAGGAAAGCTTTTGCCTTTAGCGTATTGGTAAATCTTGACCAGTCTTGAACTGTTTCTCTAGTTTTGAATAGGCCCGCAGAGGCTACAAGTTAACGATCCGAAACAGTCCGAATAATGATAGAACCAAAAACAATGCTTACTGCAAACAAACCTGTACAAGTAGCATCTAGCTACCACTGTAGTTTGCTGATTTTGTAACCATTATCATTGTCATCACCGTGGGCCGTCGTGACCACTGACTGAGCGGTGGTGGTGGGTGAGCATGGGGTGACGATACCAATGACCGGCCATGCTCATAGGGTGTACCAGGCTTCCCCACGAGAAGGGGAGAGCCCTTCCCCACTAAAATTGGGTCCAAACTGAGAAAACATGAGTTTTGCAAAACGTGCAATTTTTGAAATTGTTTTAAAACTACGAAAAAATGGCTAGAAATCAGCTGTAAAGAGCTAAAGATATTTTAAAATAGCTTTTAAAAGGTAATTATAAGCAACGATAGACTACATTTTGGGTTAATTTTAGCACATTTTGGTATAATTTTCTCAGTATGGTTGGTCAGAAAATCTGGAGGTGGGGGGCATCGTCATACTTTCCTTGGGGGGGGTGTCCCCCTAAACTTTCGGACCAAATTTACCCCCCCCCTAGATTTTTCGACGTACCCTCCCCCAACTTTTGGCTACCCCCCGAACCCCCCCCAACGATTTTTGGACCCAAAAAGTTAGCTAAAGTTGGTCGAATCGAACAATGGTCATTTTTTGAAAAATTTGTCGAAAATTTTGGCCTAGAATCGCTTTAAAACGGTGCAAAAACGCCTAAAACGTTGAGAACAAGCCTTATTTTGATGAAAAAGGGCTAAATTACAGAAAATGTTGCATTTTTTGGCCATTTTTCGAAATTTCTGAGGTCCGAATTCTGGGGGGGGTTGGGACCTGGCTTTTTCCTAGGCAAAAATTTCTGGGGGGGGGGAAGTCTGGGGGGGGGGTCCCCCCCAGGTCCGGGGGGGGTCCCCCCCAGGTCGGGGGGGGGCTCGGCTTTCTGGGGGGGGGGGAAGAAAAATTTTCAGAAAAATGCCTAAAAATAGCTATTTTTTGCTGCTGAGCTAAAAAATTACTATTTTTAACTTAAATTTCAGCTTAAAATAGCTAAAAAATGCTTAAAAATAGGTAAAAATCCGGCGACGCCGGAAAAATTTTTCAAAATTTACCCTCAAAACCCTATTTTTCCGGGCACTTTGGAGTTCTGGGGGGGGGGAAGGCCCGAATCCTGGGGGGGGCGATTCTGGGGGGGGCGACCCAAGTCTGGGGGGGGAACGAATTTCTGGGGGGGCCCCCCACCCCCCCCCTGTAGGAAAAAGCCAGGGGACTTGGGGGGGTACCCGCATCACATTTCGGAGGTCGGCCAAGATTCCCCCCCCCGAGACCCAAAGTTCCAGGGAAACGCGTCGGCATAGTTTTCTTGGGGAGGGGAGGAGGTTGGAGGGTATATATCCCCGCCTTTAAAAAAACTGAAAAATTTCTCAACTTTCAGCTATTTTTATTGAGTTTTAAGGTAATTTAGCGAATTTTAGCAATTTTTCGCTTATTTTTTGAAAATTTTCGAATATATATATATATATAGATATATATATTAGAGGTATATGGTGTATATATACCAAACAACATTCACCCATGAAGTCATTTTATCATTAGTCAGTTCGGTTTACTTTAGTTGGGAGGGGGGCACTCCTCCCTATAGGTATAAGGAGGGGGATTAGCCATCCCAGCCATTTTTCAACCCGGGGAGGGGGGTCTGAGCTCGGCTTGGGGGGAGTAGTCGAGGTCGGGTATGGGGGATGGGGGGTCTGGCCTTCTCGTGGTGGGAGGGTCTCACAGGGGGCAAACGGTAACCTGGTTCACCTATGCCTTAAAATACCCAATTTTTGGGGGGACGGGGTCGTGTGCGTGTCCCTAAAAATTTAAGGCTCGTTTGCTTGAATAAGTGGCTTGGGGGGTTGGGGGCATATAGCGCGGCGGGAAAAACCCAATCCGATATGCGGGAAAAAACCCATCGCCAGTGTGAGTCACCCATGAGCTAGATCGGATTTTAATAGCATATCTTAAAGAGCGTCCAAAACTACTCTAGAGTGTGTATTATTGTAGTTCCCCCTGCCTCTCAGCAAATTTTTTGGGACTTTGAAAATTTTGGAATTTTTGGTCCCAACATGGGGGTCAGGCAGGGTCAACTTTGGGGGTCACCCTGAACTACTGTAAAGACTTAGCCCAAAACGGATTATAGTTTCACAGAGGACATGTCTCGAACTTCACGTTGGTGTATGCAATTTGGCTCTAATACCTGTGGTACGACCTGGGGGTGACCTAGACTCGGCGGGAAAAAACCCATGTGCGGGAAAAAACCCCAAATTTCAAAATGAATTTTTTTCTAACCATTAGCAGCAAAGGAAAAATTCATGCATTTCTTAGGTCAGTAGAGCCTCCTGATTAATTTGGTATAGATTTTACCTAGGTTCGGCCTTCTATGTGAGGTTCAGGTGGCCAAAATCTGAGATGGTGCCATTTCAAGCCAAATTTTCAAATTTCGCCAAAAACCGCTAATTTTTCACTAAAATAGGTCGGGTTTGGCTCTGTGTTTTTTTCGTCGAAACTTTTTGCGAACTTTTACGCAGTCCTCCAAAATTTTTTGCGGAACTTCGCAAAAAATTGCGAAATTCTTATTTTTTAGTTTTGCAATGATAACTAATGAATTTTATTGATTATGTTGTATTTGAACGCATTTTTAACATTTAACGAATAGTATAACCAGTTATATATATACAACTATTTTTCCAAAGTCGAAGCATGTGTATGTATATACGTGTGTTTTTGACAAGAATACAAAGTTACAGGGGAAAATGCGGGGGGTCTGGGGGGCGGAGCTCCCCAGAAGCTGAGAAAATTTTGTAAAACTGTAAAAAATCCTTAATGGAAACACTGAAAATTTTGATTTTGGCAGCCAGAAAAACCAAAGCTGCCACAGGGAAAAATTAGTATAAAATTTGGTTTGGGAGTATTTATATACAACATTTTAAAATTAAACGCAGATAGAAAGATTTCGGAAAAATCGTAAAAATAGAAAGAACAGAGCAATCATAATGAAGCACAACACCAAGATAAAAAACACGAATTTAAAAATGGGGGTCTGGGGGTGACAGCCTCGAGCAAAAGCTAGATATTCCGGAAAATTCAAGCTTGAAAATCTAATTTTTCGAGCATTTAGCAATGATTTTGGGTTATTCTTGTGCACTTTGGTGTCTAAACAGGTTATGTACGTACCTATGTATGTAAGTACATACGTATACGTATATATCCACGATCCTATTCAACACATGCTCAGAGTGGTTATCAATTATCATCTTACTAGAGTGGTTACTATGTGTACGCGTGTACTTCTTCAGGTATTTTAGGGAATTAGTTTATGCGAAAAGAATTTTATTGAATAAGCTTTCACTACAAAGTATTCTACATATCTCGGACAAGAGACCTATTATAAGACTGAAAGGTGTCTACAATACAGAAATACGCGCCGAAGGCGCGAAAATTTTTTGAAATTTTCAGGAAAAAGTACCGGAAACACGTGGATATAGTACCAGAAATAGCTGAAAATTTCTATTCGAGGCCAAAAATTTTTGCGGAACTTTACGCAGAGCTCCGAAAAAAGTTGCGGAATTTTCAAAAAAAGTGCGGAATTTCGCAGTTTTTTTTCGCAAAAAAACACAGGTTTGGCTCTAAATGCAATAAAAACACGTTTTCTACGTGATAGGATGCTTAAACTGCAGAAATTAAGCAAATTTCAATAATTTCCAAAATTTGCCTATGTTTATATACGTGTTAAACATGCGAAATTTTGAAAAGTCAATTTTACATGATTTTTTGCAAAAATATTGATATTTTATGATTCAGATGTACTCAAAATGACCCGCTCTTTCGAATGGTATAATCAAAACCGTTCTGGCATGCTTGCAGCAAAAAATTCGTTTGCAAAAAAAGCTGGGTTTTTTCCCGCCCCTGGGTTTTTTCCCGCATTGCGGGTTTTCCCATCAGCTACCCATCAGAATAACAGCAAAATTTTACCGTTTTCAAAATTTAGTATTATTTTTAGTCTACCTCCGGCTCCGGCCGGAGGTGACCTGCCTCCGGCTCCGGCCGGAGGCAAAATCCCACCTCCGTCCGATCCCTAATATATACATATATATATATATACGGTACATTTCACCGAAAGAATGACCGTTGGCGAAATTGGCAAATTGGCGAAATTTCAAGAAAAAATGACAATTTTAGCAAATTTAGCTACATTTGTGGACCTTACGCTTAAGCATATTTTACAACTAAGCTCATGAACCAACTCGTTCGCGAAATAAACTCTAGCAGGATCTTTCGCCAACGTTTTTGAACGTTTCTGCAATATTGGAATTTTTCAATTTTCAAAGGCAATTTTCGCGAACGAGTTGGTTTATGAGCTTGCTTAAATTTAGTTGCAACATATGCTCAAGCTTAAGGCCCACAAATGTAGCTAAATTTGCTAAAATCGCCATTTTTCTTTAAATTTCGCCAATTTGCCAATTTCGCCAACGGTCATTCTTTCGGTGAAATGTACCGTATACTGGCTTTTTCGTACAGGGGGGGTGGAGGGTGGCCCCTCCCAGAAATTCGTTCCCCCCCAGACTTGGGTCTCACCCCCCCAGAATCGCCCCTCCAGGATTCGGGCCTTCCCCCCAGAACTCTAGAGTGCCTGGAAAAATATATAGGATTTTGAGGGTAAATTTTGAAAAAATTTTCCGGCGTCGCCGGATTTTTCATTATTTTAAGCTTAAATTTAAGATATAACATTAACATATATATATATATATATTTAGCATCATATATATATACAAGAAATAAAAATGCTCCTCTGGAGCATGAAAAAGTAATATGGGTGATGGTGAGGTTGCAAAATCAAGAGAGGACTAGTCTTTAAAATGCTTAATATGGGGCTAGGTTAAAAAATAGAAGAGGACTAGGTTGTGAGCGAATTAATATGGGCACAGCTTCGCCGAACAACCCATATTCGCGGTTTGTAAATGTAAATTATTATGCATATCCACCAGGGTTTTTTTTTTCAAAATCGGACCTATGTAAATCTTGTGTAAATTTAAATTTCACTGTGTATTTTTGTTTGAAGCTGTGTAAAATTTAAAAGTGTCGTTTTTCAACTGTAATATAAAATAAAATACATTTAGACGTTATTTTCTTGCTACAATGTTATTTTCGGATCATTCAAGCCAAAGTTATGCCAACTGCACTTGTGTAACATTTCGAAAGAAGCCACGCGGGGGGTCTGGGGGGCGGAGCCCCCCAGAAGTTGAGAAAATTTTGTAAATTGCAATAGAATTCATAATGGAAATGTTTAAAAAGATTAATTCATTAAATGTCAAAAATAAGATTGGACAAATTCAAATTTCTGAAAAACACTTCGCCTACTGAAACGAATTCTTTATATATTTTTCCAACTTTTTGGAATAATTTTTTCACAAACTTGCTGGTCACGTACTAAGGTTCGATGCTTTAACTGCTACTGGGGACGGCTCCATATAGTACAGACACACCAATTATACATGGAGGGGGGTCTGGGGGGCGGAGCCCCCCAGAAGTTGAGAAATTTTTTAAATTAACGGCAGAAACGGCATTGAAAAGTTGTATTCCTTTAGCTTTCGTATTGAATATTTCTTGGGTTGTATGGCAAGTTGCCAAGTTGCCGTATTTGCAATGGGGGGTCTGGGGGGCGGAGCCCCCCATAAGCTGAAAATTTTTTAAAAATCGGTAAAAAACCACAATGGAAACAGTTGAACCTTTTGATTTTGTAAACCATATTTTCTTTTGAAACGGTGCTAGAGATTTAATGCAGCTTAAAGTAAATAATGTGGTAAACTAATAGAATAATAAGTATGTACGTATATATATACTATATATATATATATATACTTATACATATACTAGAGGATAAAAAGAAAAAGGACACAAGGACAGAGGTAGGACGCCAAAGCTTTGAAAAAATGAATGAAAAGACAAGCGCGCCGCAGGCGCAAAATTTTTTCAGGAAACGGTCTTCTGTAGTTCAAAACTTTTAAAGAAATTAGTAAAATTTTGCTTCTGAATCTCAAAATTTCGGTGTGTTTTTAAGTGTGTTTTTCTAAGAAAAAGTGTGTTTTTCTAAGAAAAAGTGTGCGAAAACACAGTAAAAAACACAAAAAACCATGATGGCAACTATTTTTAGGCTCTGACTGCTTTTATTATTATATATACAAGAGATAAACAAGAAATCATATTGAATAATACTCGCTTCAGAAAACATATGTATAGTTAAATACGAATAAATACTAGCTATTTACGAATATTCGTGTGCAGTACGAAAATAAATTATGCGCAACTGGATAAGTAGAAGCATTAAGACTTAGGAGAATAAAACACCCATAACCATGTTGATGCAGAAATGCAGAAAACCATTCTAAACCATTGAAAACAGGCGGGGGTCTGGGGGCGGCAGCCCCCAGTTAAAAGCTAGAGCTTTTTTAAAACTTAAAGACTTGAAAACTATTTTTTCAGAGCACTTTTTGTAAAAATTTTCGAAAATTTGGCTGTGTATTTTGTTGTGTAAATTAGTTTTTCACTGTGTAAATTAATTTTTTTTGTGTAAATACACAGTATTTTACACAAAAAAAACCCTGATATCCACGATACATTTTGTTTATAGTTCATAAATAACCTACAGCTACGGTATGTGCTCGAGCTTTATTCGAACTTTTATTTTAGCAAACGTTTTCTTCGATAAGTGCTTCATACTAAACAGCGCATTTTACGTATCCATTTATACGGAAAATTTATATTCAAGAATAATTTAAGACTCTCCCACGATCTTCTATTTCCTCCTGACTTGGACCAATAGCTTTAGCATCATATCCTTAGACCTCTCCTAGTAGTAGAGCCTGCGGTAGTTCAACACAACAAAATGGTGATAATTTACGTATATATTCCTAGCAGCTAGTGTAACAGTACATGCAAACTGCTATATTCGATGAGTATTCAACTGCTTAAATTTTTTGACGCACATTGATAGCTCTAAGCTAAGACGAAACGTGAAATCCCGCGAATATGGGTTGTTCGGCGAAGCTGTGCCCATATTAATTCGCTCACAACCTAGTCCTCTTCTATTTTTTAACCTAGCCCCATATTAAGCATTTTAAAGACTAGTCCTCTCTTGATTTTGCAACCTCACCATCACCCATATTACTTTTTCATGCTCCAGAGGAGCATTTTTATTTCTTGTCCTTCTGTCATTTTAAAGGATCCCTTTCCAGCAATGCGGTAATGGATACAAGGAGCTTGAACAGTGCCATGCTAAACAAGCGTAGTCGATTTACAATATATGCCCCCAACAAAACGCCGAAAAACGCTGTTTTAAGGGGTTTGACCACTGGTCAATAGGCCCCATAGACAGTAGTGACCACTGGTCACTCCCTCGATTTCGGCGATATGCCCATTGAAACGAGCGTAGTGGATTTTCTATATATGCCCCCGACCAAAACGCCGAAAAACGCAGTTTTAGGCCGTTTGACCAGTGGTCAATAGGCCCCGTAGGCTGTAGTGACCAGTGGTCACTTCCGTCGGTTTCGGCGATATGCCCATTGAAACGAGCGTAGTCGATTTACTATATATGCCCCCGACCAAAACGCCGAAAAAACGCAGTTTTATGCCGTTTGACCAGTGGTCAATAGGCCCCGTAGGCTGTAGTGACCAGTGGTCACTTCCATCGGTTTCGACGATATGCCCATTGAAACGAGCGTAGTGGATTTACTATATATGCCCCCGACCAAAACGCCGAAAAACGCAGTTTTAGGCCGTTTGACCAGTGGTCAATAGGCCCCGTAGGCTGTAGTGACCAGTTGTCACTTCCATCGGTTTCGGCGATATGCCCATTGAAACGAGCGTAGTCGATTTACTATATATGCCCCCGACCAAAACGCCGAAAAACGCAGTTTTAGGCCGTTTGACCAGTGGTCAATAGGCCCCATACGCTGTAGTGACCAGTGGTCACTTCCATCGGTTTCGGCGATATGCCCATTGAAACGAGCGTAGTCGATTTACTATATATGCCCCCGACCAAAACGCTGAAAAGCGCAGTTTTAGGCCGTTTGACCAGTGGTCAATAGGCCCCATACGCTGTAGTGACCAGTTGTCACTTCCGTCGGTTTGGGCGATATGCCCATTGAAACGAGCGTAGTCGATTTACTATATTTGCCCCCGACCAAAACGCCGAAAAACGCTGTTTAGAGTGAGTTTTCCCAACTTTGACCCTGGGCGAGGAACCACGGGAGCCATGCTGACCAGTGGTCACTTCCGGCGGTATCGGCAGTATGCTCATCGTTTTCAGCGACCCCGATTTACTATATATGGGGACCACCCAAGGCCGAAAAACGCCATTTTTAGTGACTTTTAGACCATTTCAAGTAAAAGTGGGACTTAGAAACTTTTCGCCCAAACAGGCCAAAAAAATGCAAAGTTTGAGCCAATCTCCTGAAAGCTAGGGAGCAAAATTAAAAAATCCCCCTCGTTACTTTATGCACCCCTACTGGTAGTTTTCAACAAAACATACTAGACCTCTCCAACTTCGACCCAGTTCTAGAAAAGTGTGACCAAAATTTGCGAAAAATAGCGAAAGTCCGACTTTGGGACCTTGGCACAGAGCCAAAATTGGCCAGGTGCCAAAATGACCAAAAAAAGGTAGCATGGGGGGATCCTGTCTACCAACATATAATAGTAGTATGGTGCCAAAATGCCCACATCGTTCCAACACTTCGCCGTAAAATGCATTTCCAATAAGCGTTATTTACTCAGAAAAAAAAAAACAAACGCACGGTAACTATCGCCTAGTGCAAAAATTCGAAGTTTCGAATTCGAACCAAAAGTATGGTGGTACTTGTAGTACTACTCGAGTTGTTTACGATGGTAACCTGTTTACCACCCCCGGGCCTCTAATTAGCTGGCACCAGGCCAACACGGTCTCCAGGGGGCCGCGCAGACGCCTTTACACCCATATTATGTAGGGGCGCTATCGCGCCCCTACATAATATTTAGCATCATGGTCTAAACTAGGGATGCACCGTGGCCCGGCCCCGGTGGTCAGGCCCCGGTGCTGACCGGGGCCAAAAATTAGCAAAATTTTGTAAATTTTTGACATTTTTTGACCAAAATTTTGAATTTTCGAAAGTCAAAAAATGTTTCAAATCGTTTGTTTTCCCGACGATATGAATGAAAAAACTACGATAGTAACGTTTGTATATCAAATATTTTTGCAAAATTTAAATTTTCCAGAAAATTTTTGAAAATTTTCAATTTGGACCCCCGATTTCCAGGCCCCGGCCCCGGCCCCGGTGGCCGGGGCCACGATGAGGTCCCGGGCCCCGGCCCCGGCCCCGGTAGTGGCGGCTCCGGTGCATCTCTAGTCTAAACCATGTGCACAATTTTGTGAGCTCGTCTCCTGAACTGCAGTCATAAAGGATGTGTACTTAAGTAAGTAAGTAAGTATATACTTCCGCCCGCTGGCCGTGCTGTGCTGAGGCTACGCTCCTTTCCTTCATCCTTGCTTAGTTTCTCTCCAAATATTGGCTGAAGTGGTAAATTACGTGGTCGATTCGCGAGATGCGGGGTGAATCTGTAAAAACTTTTGGTGGAGACTGACTACTCCTACCTCTTCCCCACGACTGAAGTCTAATTTATTTGGAGCAGAATTATTTCCATCCAGTACGTATATATATATTTTCTCCAGTACTGTTAGTTATATATTTATATATTATATATTTCATATTCATATTAGTATTAATTGCAACAGTACGTTACGTATACACGTATCTCTACATATGCTCATGAATCCCGAAGATTTTTCGTATTGTCCACAAGGAGCAACGCATTTTATATCCAGCAAAGTCAGTTGTGAGGATTTTCTCAATGGAAATTGCTCTGGCGCTGGTGCGAATGGTGTTGCAGTGGATTCGTGGGCCATGCAAAATCACGAATTGAATCAGACAATGAATGTTTCGGAACAGTTCTCCGACAGCAACACTGAATGTAAGCATACATACACCGATCACCGTGTCCACTAATATATCATGGGGCAGCTCGGAGAGCGCCCCATAATATGAGCCAAAAAGGTACATTGCGTGTTTTCAAAATGCTTAATTAGGCGTAACTAATTAACGGTAAGGAATTTAGAGTTAATATTTACATTTTTGAAATCCCCAGGCCAAGAGCTTTCGAATGATACCAAACTTGCCCGGAAAAAATGAACTTTGAAAATTTTCATTTTTCAGACCTACTTTCTAAGTGGGGGTTTTTTTTTTCTTGTGTTTCTCCTTTACGCTTTTGGTACTTTTTCTAGCACACTGATTTTTCACATGCCGTATGGTGGCCACCTTTACCTATTATTATCTTGTTAACGAAACCATGAACCTGTTCACTATTGATTATTTTGGCCCAATTCGGCTCCTAGCGGTTTCTACAGACTGTCAAACATGGGGTTGCGAAGCGTTTGG
Source organism: Trissonchulus latispiculum (assembly GCA_030248195.1). Lineage (NCBI taxonomy): Eukaryota > Metazoa > Nematoda > Enoplea > Enoplida > Ironidae > Trissonchulus > Trissonchulus latispiculum. Next base: position 1,768 of record JASAND010027350.1, on the reverse strand, counting down.
ACTTAGAAATTTTTCGAGGCCCCAACATAGAAAATTGTCAAAAAGTCGTCTAAAATGGCGTTTTTCGGCCATTTGGTGGTGCGCATATATAGTAAATCGGGGTCGCTGAAAACGATGAGCATATCGCCGAAACCGACGGATGTGACCCTCGGGCTGCATGGCGCCTGTGGTTCCTCGCCCAGGGTCAAAATTGGGAAAAGTCGCTAAAAACGGCTATTTTTGGCCTTTTTGTGGCAGCCATATATAGTAAATCGGGGTCGCTGAACACGATAGGCATGTTTGCTTCTCCGTGTGGTGCCGCTATTGCGCTGCACTGCGACGCGGCAGCCGCAGCGACGCTGCAGGTGCAGCACCGTGCAGCACGCCCTGTATCTTGAAATGGACAAGTTGAAACTGCCTGAAAGCTTGCCCTTATATAGTAAATCGGGGTCGCTGAACACGATGAGAGTATCCTCGTCGCTGTGCGGCGCTGCTATCGTGCTGCGCTGCGGCGCTGCAGGTGCAGCACCGTACAGCACGCCCTGTAATTTGAAATGGACAAGTTGAAACTGCCTGAAAGCTTGCCCTTATATAGTAAATCGGGGTCGCTGAACACGATGAGAGTATCCTCGTCGCTGTGCGGCGCTGCTATCGTGCTGCGCTGCGGCGCTGCAGGTGCAGCACCGTACAGCACGCCCTGTAACTTGCAATAGACAAGTTGTAACTGCCTGAAAGCTTGCCCTTATATAGTAAATCGGGGTCGCTGAACACGATGAGTATCCTCGTCGCTGTGCGGCGCTGCTATCGTGCTGCGCTGCGGCGTTGCAGGTGCAGCACCGTGCAGCACGCTCTGTAACTTGAAATAGACAAGTTGTAACTGCCTGAAAGCTTGCCCTTATATAGTAAATCGGGGTCGCTGAACACGATGAGAGTATCCTCGTCGCTGTGCGGTGCTGCTATCGTGCTGCGCTGTGGCGCTGCAGTCGCAGGACGCTCTGTAACTTGAAATAGACAAGTTGAAACTGCCCGAAAGCTTGCCCTTACATAGTAAGTCGGGGTCGCTGAACACGTTGAGAGTATCCTCGTCGCTGTGCGGTGCTGCTATCGTGCTGCGCTGCTGCGCTGCAGCCGCAGCACGCTCTGTAACTTGAAATAGACAAGTTGAAACTGCCTGAAAGCTTGCCCTTATATGGTAAATCGGGGTCGCTGAACACGATCAGCATATTGTCGACGCCGTATCTCGTCTGGTTCAACTGGTTCAACCGTGAACCAGTTCCTGGGTCAAGTTGCTGGGGTAGCATTTAGTTTAACAGTATTTAATGAAATTTAATTATGTTATGGTCAATAAACCATATTAACACATTACTCATTCCCTCATTCCCAAAAATGAAATAGGACAAGTAGGAAAAATGCTCCTTGCAGTCGCATGAAAAATACAATATGAGCCAGAAGGACAGCATTCAATTCGGGAAAAGACAAGATTTAAAATGTATAATATGAGCCAGCATTTACTTAGGTAAAGGACAAGATTTAAAAGTTTAATATGAGCAGCTCCTTTCTCGGGCTCATATTGACGCCGCACGGACAACCCACAGGGAGTGGTTTCTCTCTATCTTCGTCGTGTTTTGCTCATATGATTCTGATAGAGCATTCAGTCAGACATATACTTTATTGAATACACCTGATCTGTGACAGAAGCCAATGGTATGACAGCTAGCTAATGGTATATGCTGGCTGCAATGACAAAAAGGACTTGCTGAAAAGTGCGTTGTGTAAAGATACCCCAGAT
>JASAND010027349.1:0-39105 GCA_030248195.1 Trissonchulus latispiculum | reverse complement strand
CAGTTAACAGTTCGCTTTACACAGAAGGTCAGCGCGTTTGCCTAGACTCTAGACAAGCTTAGAAATTTCAGGTCTCCGAAAGGTGGTTTGCCAAAAATCGGTGACCTCTATTGCAAGCCAACCTGGCTAGGGGTATTACTGTGAGTTCGTTAAATTAAGGGTTAGGCTCTATCCAATCACACCTGGAGTATGGATAGGATTGTTGTGACGTAACAGGTCAAAGCTAAAACCAGACTTAGCTTTAAACTCTAGATTCAGATCCAATTTAGATCTGAATGATTTACCTTCTTCACTCCTGGGGAGACCCACCTGGATCCCTTTTCAGCTGCTAAAATGTAGACTAGTAATTTACACGTAACAAGGTTAATTTATTAATTAAACTGATATTGAGTCAGTTGATTTGGTCAGACGATTCACGGCAGTTACTGAAACAGAGTAGATACACTTGGTGCACAGTTCTAGACAATAGGTATGGTGTTGACAATAATGCGATATTTACACAATTTGCCAAAGTTGCCAGCCCTGGGATGGTGGTCTTGTTGTGGGTGACTAGAATTACGAACCGAAATTTATCTGATTGTATTACTCTGTCAAGTATTTCCTTTTCACTACCTTCAAGCCTCTTCTTCAGGTATTATAATAGGGTACGTTGTAGTGTGGCGTGTAGTGTGTTTAACTCAACTCTGTAGCGTGGGTAATACCCTAAACTACGTACTAAACCCGTCACCACACCCGAAACACGACGGATGCGGAGACCGTACACGTACCGTACACCTGATATAGCGGTAAGCGGATGAGCGCACCTATCTAGTATGATTGGGTTTTCCATGCGATTATGATCCTAAACCATTTTGACTTTCATTGGTACAAATTATACACCAAAAATATATATATATATATATATATATATATATATATATATATCAAAATAATATAATGTCAACTATTGATTTAACTATAACTGTAGGGCCATCTTATCAATGAAATTTCGCTACTTTGTCTTTGTCACTTCGCCATCCGCATTCCGATATAAAGCAGATCCAGCATTTGCCCAAAGCTGATATCTCACGGCTTGCTTGCTCTCTAATGCATTAAAAACAAGAAAGTTACAAAAGTGATCGCAATTAAATGCCAACAAATCATAGCAGGTAGACTTCCCCTTCAGTTGTGCCAGAAGGGTTATTATCTAGGCTGGAGTTCGCGCTGGGCGAACATGGGCCATTGATAATTCCACGAACCAATTTTTCCCCTACAGTAGGGTGTTCAAGTTGTTGATTTAATCCGATAGTTGCGTGATAACTCTGCCGCGTATATTCTGCCATCAGAACCTATATAACAGCCATATATAACCTAAGAACCGTTATATAATGATAATATAAAGGGAACACAAACCATTTGCGCTGAATGGCAATAATCGTTCCAGTAAAAATGTCCTCAGGGTCATTTGGATACCAATTCCGCCAATCCCCTCTTAGAGAGTCAGCCTTCATCAGCCGACTGGTTAAATAAGGACCAGGTGACGAATCAAACATTGTTTCAACATTGTAAGCGGCACGACCACGTTGATCGAGGACAACCTCCAGCCCTTCCTTACCGCAAAGACGGACCCAAGCCTCGGCATGACTTACTGCATACACGGCCTGCAATACACCTTTCATACTGTCCGAGTAGTTTCTCCAAATCATTGCTATAGATAACTTTCTCTGCAGTGATAATTAAAGCAAACTTATAAACCAGCATCAGCAAACTTATTTGGTTTCTATCCATTTCAAAACGAACAATCAATAGATGGAAAAATTTCAAGTGACAGATCAGATCTGTGTTTTACTGTTTTTAAAAACAGCATACTACTCCAATAAGAAGCGTTACAATACAAGGAGTGTGACAAGGGGGAAGTAGCGCCTCTCAAGCTGCAAGGGGATGCTCCGCTGGTCATTTTGACCCCCTACAAACGGTGTTTTCGTAAGAATTGCACGCTATCTTTACGTGTTAAAACTCGAAGCTGACGCACATTGAACCAACTGAATAGTTGTGTTTTCGAGCTTTAACACATAAAGACAGCGTGCGAATTTCTTTGAAGAGCACATACACATTTGTTGGGGGGGGGTCAGCCGTTAGCGAACATAGCATGTACCTACAGCTGATAACAGAGAGCTTGCCTGCTGTCACACTCTTATATATTATGTACTCTTGATACTACGTAGCATCTGCTGTGAAATGTTTGGCAGATGTTCGCAATACATGACTTTGCGGACTGTTTACTTGAGAACTGACTTGGCCAATTTGTAGGGGAGTGGAGGGGCGAATTTGAGTGAATCTTCCCCCAGTTAATGACCAGATTTTAGCCTAAATTTAGGAACCGGATTTATACTATCAATTTTTATCAATTTTAATCAATTTATTAATTTTTATTGGGTTTTCAAGGACGCACCAAATCCACCCTACTTCCCGAAACACCCTGCCTAGGTATGTTTGTAAATTACCACTACCAATACTAAGTTAAAACAAGCGAAATGACATAAAATGAATGCCCGTATCTCTCAGGTATCTCTTTAGAGGATTCATTAGGAATTATCTACATGTTCACACATATGTATCGTAGGAAGGCGAGGAAAGTTTCGCGGTATTCAAAAGTTTGCGCGCTGTGCAAGAGCAAATGAGACATAACTTGGCACAATGTTAATCTGGGCTAGATAGATTGTTGTACGTGGTGTTTTCGACGGCTCACTGATTTCTAGAAATACTAAAGCAGAATGAAGTAGATTTTCGCACAGACATAGAAGTATGTCACCAAGCGCATGTATCATCGAATCCTGAACTATCCATTTCCAAATAGAGATTCAATTTGCATACGCACAATCCACGCTACTGCTTGCGAGTTTTTCGTAGTTTTGGCTACCGCATTGAATTCTACCTCAGAAAACGTCAATTTTCAAATTTTCAGACATAATGGTCCATAATAGGATGAAACCCGAGATATTGCATTCAAATTTGGTATGCCAAGTAGCATATATAGAAGGAAGATGTATACCAAGTTTCACTACAATTGCTGCTGTTTAACTGTGGATGCACGTCTGTTCCTGTGCGTCGTGCGATGACGCAGAGCTATAGTTTAAAATGACAAATTTTCAACTTTTCCAAATGTAACCATATTTTATATCAAATTGAAGCCCTTGATGTAATGAGCATTTTATCTTCTACACCAAGTCTCTAAAAATCAGTGTGAGAAAGTTAAAGTTTGTAGTAAATAACAGTCGGAATGAGTTTGACCAAATTGTTCAAATGCCTTTTCTAGCTGGTTGCTTGGCTTGCTATTGCAATTTACGCAGTAATAAATACATACTGGTAGAGGGTTTAAGTTTACGTGCTTGCCATGCCGTAGTCTCTTTTGTCATCCTATGTGTACGAGACTTCAATGCCCTCAGCGAGGCATACTGGCGTGCCATAACCCATAGAACAGGCATAGAACAGACCCTATGCCAAATACAAGCTTAACTAATGCCAGGCTGTTTCGAAGCACCTCGATATATCAGCGCCGAACATGTGCTTTGATGTATCGACGACTTCTTCAACCTGTAGAGGCTGGTGGAATTGAATTTGCAGTTGGATGCTATCGTTCGGTTGCTCTTTGATACTGGTAATTTCCGCATTTTCGGAATTTAGTAGTGATGTTACGTCACTCCGGATGGCTTCAAATCTTTTTGTTTTTGGTTTTTGTGGGATAAGTTCTGGAAGCCTTTTCCCACAATAGTTAGTAACGGAGCGGCGGTTTGTTTTTTGTTATTTCTTTGAAGTCGTCGGATTATGGATTTCTCCTTGACGTCCTTGCTAGCTCTTTGTCTTGCCGGCATCTACTAACATATGTATTTGTATTATAATTGTATTAATATATTAATTTTTCAGCTGCTACCGAAGCAAAATACACTCAAGTCTAGTACACAAATTTCTTTGAAGTGTGGGGAGGAGTTAGCCGTTATCGAGCAGATGATGTAGCAAGCCTACTAACTGCAAAATCTGACGCTGGTCACACTCTTAGTTATTACGCACTCTTTCTGCCAGTATATATTTTAGTCTCAGCGTCTTGAAGCTGAGAACTGAGCAGCTATTCGCCCGAAATCGAAGCACAAGGTCGCCACTTAGGCAGACCTTAAACTGAACCTTGAAATTGAAACTGAAAATAAACAGATTGCCTGAAACATCACGAGGGCAGGCAGAGTTTTTGCAAAAGCTGTGCTGAAAGCTGTCATATTTTTATGTATTATACTTTTGCACCTTGGATCTTACTGTTCCCGTGTGCAGCAGATTGAAAAAGATACAATTTACAAATGCCTGACAGTTATGGTGGATCGCTGAGCACGGCCAGTTTCTGTCTAAATTAGTATCAAACTGTCAAACCATCAACACATAGTTTACTCAAATATTTTAGTTTCAGCACCTGAAACTGGACCTGAAATTAAAACTGAAAATAAACAGATCAAATCAAGCATTACGAGGGCAAGCAGAATTTGCTGCAAAAAGTGTGAAGTTTGCCATACTGTTGCACCCTTGGTCTTACGTCTTACTTGTTCGCTGTGTAGGTGATTAAACAGGATGAAATTTACGAATGTATGACAGTTGTGCTTGATCACTGAGTACGGCCAGCTTCTGCCATATGAACATCGAATTTTGTCATCACTTTTGTCATCTTTTTTCGGCCGTCCATTATGTGGACGCCGTCTCAGAGGATTTGGGTTGGATATTCTCCAGATCCGCAGGATTTTCATGCCATCGCTCACGACGACTCTTGAGCCTGCACATGGACAAGTGTGGAAGAGTAGTCCATGAGTAAAGCCACTGTAGTGTGGAAGGCAGATGTTTCACTTATCTGCATCTCTATCTGATAAAATGATTGCATCCTGCCGTGAGATGCCACACTGACTCCATCTGTCAAAGCTGTTGCTTTTACTTGATTAAGTCTCCGCGGCAAAGCCGGGGACCTCTTGCATCGAAATTCTTGGAGTCTTGTAGTCGCATTCCTTCCTGCACCTAGTTGCTCTCATGGCATGGAGCACATGGTTCGGCTTAAACCCAAAACAGTGAACGGAATCCTGCAATATACAATGCATCTCATTACCTTAACCTCATTTCAATATTTTTATTATATTTATTCAAGGTGTATTAAAGGTGTATTCAATGTGTCATACTCCATGTATTATACTTTTACACTTTTGATAGTACTTGTTCACTGTTATCACATGTTATATGTTTAAAAATTCAAAAATTAAGTAGAATTTTTGATAAATGTTTTGTAAGAGTCTTCTAACATGACTATTTGTTAGTAATTTTGCGTAAATTATAATATAGTTGACGCTAGAAAATTGGTCTTTACTTGTATTAAAATTTGCATAGCTTTGATGAGCGGACGGGAAGCAGACTAGCCATTACAGATTGAGTAGAATTCAGGTCAATTGTTTAATTTTCATTTTTAAAATTTCTTGCAATTAGAAGGAATTTGGAGTGTTTGTGATGAGTGGATCATGAAAACGAATAAATTTGCAAACTTTCTGCAGAATATCGTACCGTGACTCAAAACTGGTGAGTAGCGCTACCTTCCCGCACACCACTTTAAAATTGGATTTCGGAAAGTAAGGGGTGGATCATAAAGTACTCCACCCAAGTATCATGGCTCAAAAGGTTTTGGGTTTGACTCAAACAATGCGTTTTTCCTGAAAGCGTGAAACTTGTGCCTTCGTCATGTTTGAATGCCTAATGGAGATTGGCCTAACTGATTTTAAGTACTAAACTACTAAAAGTGGGGAACAGATCTGGGCCCCGTCCAGGAAGCGCTTATAAGGCTAAAATTGGTCAATTTTACAAGCTTATATAATTTAGCGTTTCACGAAGGCCTTGTAAATTAAGAATTCTCATAAGTTTTATAAGCAAAAAGGACTACTTATAAAACGCTTATAACAACAAATCTTTAGTATTTTTCACTGCTATAGCTTAATATTTAGAAAAAGCTGTTCCTGTATGCCGAAAATAAAGTAAGTCATTGGCCGATCGCAAAAGCCGTTTCAAGCATCTAATTTAATATTAAGGAGGAGAATATTAAGAAGTCAAGTTATTGAAAATATTTTATTGTGCTGTTATAGTGTTTAATTTCGTTTTTCCTTCTTTACACTGCAGAAATGGGAGGAGGAAGTCTGTCAAACATTGGCTCCTTTGCGTCCACGCGGAAGATGTACATTTCATATATGTATTGTAGAGACGTTTACAGCCAAAATACAGCAAATAAACTCTTTATGTATAATTCGGTAGAAGTGCTTGTAACAACACAGTTATAACTGCTTATGAGCGCTTATAAGTGCAAAAGTTATAAGCGACATATAAAAGTTTTGAGACACTTTACAAGACCTTGTCAAGTGCTCACAAGTCGCATATTAATTTTCGCTTATAGCCTAATAATAAGCGACTTTATAAGAATGTTAGTGAAATGGGGCCCTGATGAGAACAAAAAATTTCGAACATGCATGGAAGCCTGCATATGCAAGAGTACAGTCGAAACAGGGTACGCTCATTTCTGTAATACAATGCGTACTCATCATTAACCTAATCCTATTTCAAGATTAATTCTATATTCTGCAACATTTCTTCACATTTGTCGACAGGGGGGAGGAGCAGAAATATTAAGTAAAATCCCGAAATTTAGACAACGCAGAGCGTATAATCGTGGATAAGAACACAGAACGCAGTTGTAATCACATGTTTAATTGTAATCATCACTTGTTAAATGCATTCACATTCTAATCAAGAATATATTTATGAATTAAGAGAACATACGACTGCGATTAAATTAAATGAAAGTCACGCTTTTTATTAAAACGTGATTCAAAACAGGAGTTTCACCACTAAGGTTCAGGCAGTATATTGTATAACAAGTAACTGCTTACAAAGTGGAGGCAGATTTCATGAGAAAGCAAAAACATTGAGCATGCGCGGAAACCCTGTATATGTTGTGCCGAATATGTAAAGTTGACCGACTACTTATAATTGGCAAACATTTTTCGATTATTCATAGTTGTTAACGCTTTTCTTAAACATAGTCGGGAAATTTGATTGACTTATAATACGAAAGATTCTTTGCCGATTATTCCTAATCGTTAACGACTTATTGCCAAATATTTAATTCTATGTTTTGCAACATTTCCTCAAATTTACTCTTACTCCACTTTTAATTTTTCTTCGTGTCCGCAATCTGAGCAATGTACCAAAGAGTCATTATTGATCGAATTAAGTGAACAGTCACGAACGATGCTCCAAAATGGCAAATCATTAGCTGCACAAATTATATTTTGGAACTGTCTTGGCACTCTCTTACTCGCCGAGCACTAAAATCCTAAACGTTCCGGTCAGAGACATGCACGGGCCGAAATTTTGCTGCCCGGCCCGGCCCATGAAAGGTTTCGGCGAGCTCGGCCCGCGAAATTTTTCATATTTTCAGAAAGTGCAAACTAACAAAATATTTCAAATTTTTCTATTACTGAAATTCAGTTTTAAGTTTCTTTGTTGTAATCACAAAAATTGCGTCAATGAATTGAGCGATATGACATTAATTTTGAGCACCAACTTTTGCAATTAACAGTTTATATTGCTGTTTCCCAATTTTAACAGTTTGATGTGCTTGTTCCGAATGTTTTGTACAACAGGGTTGTGCTGGAAAACATCTGAAATGATCTGAAACATTTGGAGCACCTTTTCAAGAATCAAGAAATGAGCATAAGCGTACTGATTATATGGACATTAAAATTTGAAGGATATCCAGCATTTTTATTAAGCAATTTAATCGACTATTTAATTTAATCAGAATAGAAAGTAACATTTAGGAAATGAAAATGCTGAAACTATTTCCTGAAAAGCAATGCCAATGTATACGAAACATAATCAAGAAGCACAAAAATCTTTCAACCTAGATATTTGAGTTATTTTTCTTTACTAAAATCTCCCAAACAGTGGGAGCGGGACGGATATTGGGCCGGTGGCCCGGCCTGGCCCGTGAGCTTCGGCCCGCGGCCCGGCCCGGCCCGTGAACTTTGGTCGTCGGCCCGCTCGGGGTAAGGGGTAAGCTCTGGAAAATTGGTGGCCGAAATGTGAAGGTAGACCCCCCGAACCCCCCACCACCAAATTGGGACCTCCGAAAATCCAAAAAATGACATAAATGCAAAATTTTCTGTATTTTAACGCGTTTTTTTGTCGAAACAAGGCTCGTTTTGATAGTTTTAGGCATTTTACACGGATGTTAAGCGATTTTAAGTTAAAATTCAGAAAAATTTTAAAAAATTACCATTTTTGGGCAAACTTTAGTAAACTTTTTAACTCCCAAAAGGTCCGGGGTTGGGTAGGGGTAGCCGCATGTTGGGAGAGGGTAAGTCAAAAATTCGTGGGGGGCAAAGGGGGTCGAAAATTTTGTGTGGCATTTTTAGGAAATCTGTGGTTAAAAACAGACGCACTGTATTAACGCCAGAAAAGTAAGTTAGAAATGTATACCGATAGCTAGCCGTGCGCACAGTATAAACTTTTCTGACATGATTTCCCTTTGCATGGGAAAGATACGTGATAGTCACCGAGTATATGAACTTGGTTTCTGTCATTTTAGCATTTATTCACCATGATGTGTAGGTACGTACATAAATGTGTACTCAACCAGTCGCAAACTTCCCTTCTTTTCCCCCGCAGTTTCGATTTTTTTGATTTTTTTTGCTACGTACTTATCCACCATCAAGGCACTACATGAGGCATATACGGTGATGCTCTCCGCAGTCCTTTGAAAGTGGACAAGAAAGCGGAGAAGCGAACACCACGGATAGAAAACGTGATCCCCAAGCCAAGTCGGTGTACGGTTATTGGCACGTGGCCGCAGTCACACCCAAGGCAAACGACGTTGACTGTTAGCAACAAAGTTTGCCCCCCGCATACCTCGAGTGACTAAGATGGCTGAAACCTACTAGGGCTACTCGGAAAGCCTGGGGTCAAAAAAATTGGCTGCAGAAGCAAGGAACGAAGGGTTTGGGCCGAGTCTCAAGATAGGAAAGAATGAAAGTCCACTTCTTTGATTAAATTGAACTTAAATTCCAAATAAACTTTTAAGAAGTTTTACATTCAAGTAAAAATTGGGAAAACAATGCATATTAGTTTGCTATTGCGTATATGAAGATGTTCTTAATTTACTATTTATATACCTTGTTGGCCGTCTCAGAGCAAATTGCGCAGTTTAAAGCTATACACATGTGAATTACACATTCATTAAATTGGTATATCTCAGCATATGTAATTCAAAGGAACCTCCTGACTTATCTGTTCTCCTTGTTTGAACCTCCTGACTTATCTGTTCTCCTTGCAGAAGCATTAATCCTTCGTCCATGATATGCAATTTATCCCATACCCATTTGTAAAAGCGGAATACCATGTGTCTTGATTACTTCGGCTGCTTGATCCTTGATATTCCGGGTATTTCATAAAGATCATACGGTTTCTCCATAGAAGCTGTCGCCAAGTCCTGAGAAAACTCCCTCCCATTCTTCTATCCAAAGCTGTATTTGTAAATTATTCCGAAAGAAAAATTTTTTAAGCCCTTTCTTGATTTAAGCAAAAATAACAACTAATTGTATACTCATTGTTAAGTACGCACAACCTCCGAACTATACTTCATAAAACTATATATACGAAGCAGAGGAACGAAACTAAATACTTTTATATTTTAAGCTTTTTGTTCGGCACTTTCTTCCCCTCTTTATGGTTCTGTTTGTCTTCATGTGTCAGTCTGTCTGTCATATAAGTCTGTCATATATATATATATATATATATATATATATATATATATATATATATATATATATATATATATATATATATATTTATATATATATATATATATATATATATATATATATATATATATATATATATATATATATACGGCCCCGACGGCCCCAGCGGCTCCAGACTCCATTTAACACCCTTTTGCTTACCCCTTTGCAAGAGTATTGGCTATATACCTCATACTGGCAGTCTATGCTTCCCTCGGATCCTATGTTTAGTGCATTGTGAGTGATTTCTCTATTCAGAAGTCCTATCTTCAGCAGTTCAGCACAGCTTAGGCATTTTGTGCTCAAATTATGTAAATTATGTACAGGGAATTAGGTAGTTAGCGTTTGACAGGCGAATCATGAAATGACAATAAATGTTTGGCTTTTCCATAATTTGGAATGAAGTAGAAAGAACGTAGGTTGTATTGCTGAACCAAATACTGTAATTGTGCTACTTTGTTATTTTGTATGCTAAGGGAAGGGAACACTAGCCTGCTAAGAAATCAGAAACCTTTACTAAGGTATTTCAAAAAATAATTTCAGTTCGATATCAGAAGAAATAACTAATGGAAAGTCAATCGTTTCGCGATCGTTTCGCGCAAAATAATAATCTAAAATTGGTTTTCTAATTTTAATTTGTCAATAGTTCAAAATAAGTTTGCAGTATACGCTTTGATTTCTTTACAATACAACATTATCTTGCGACAGTAACTCCTATCGGACTAGTGAAACTAACGAAATATCAACAAACTGAATTGAGATTAGTTTTCTAAATAGATCAGAGACGAACTTGAACTTTCCTACCTATCAACTTTTTTTAAGCAAACCTTGCTGAAATGGAAACAAAAAGCTTCTGGTTCGATCAAAAAACTGGAATATCTCTAAGTCTAAATTTAATATAGTATACATTATTATATTTTATTTAAATTAATTTATTTAGCAATAATAGTAATTTATTTAAATATCTAATTATACATTCAAAGTAACTGACAGAAAATAGGGAACGTGAAGCATTGTAAAACAGAAAGTTTTTTATAGTTCGAAATTTTACAGGAATTACTGAATTATTATTAATTTTAATTAATTAGATAATGACAAAATGATGTGGAATTTTGCGGGATAGGATTTATCAGATTTGCGGGACTGCGACATGGACGGGACAAACAAATTTAGTTCGGGACGAGACGGGGCGGGCCGAAAAATTTCGTCCCGCGTCCATCTCTGGCTGGCACAACGCAACGTTACAGAGAATTGTGTGCTGTGCTTCATATACTAAAAGTCTGACCAAAAAATGTAGGGAGCGAAATTGTTTTGTTTATGCTGAATTACCGGTAAATTTTTGCTGCAGCAATGTATATATTTTCTGAACCGTCATGGCATGAACTTTCTTTTGGTTGAAAAAATTTTTTAAAAAATTAAAATTCATCAAAAGAAGCCGATTTTTTAAGTTTTGAAAGATCAGTAGAAGGCAGGAACTAGCCGTTCGGTGGAAAATTAGCCCATGTCCCAAACATTTTGAATCCCGAATATCAGCTCATTTCGTCAAGAATTGCGATAGTTATTCAATTTTTTCGATTTTCAGAAAACCTTTGATCTTTGCCGCTTTTCCAACTTTGACTGGCTATTACTCGCGACTCACTCAATGCAAAAATGTTTTAATTGGATTTTCAGGACCGCTTACGTATTAGCTTTCATGTAATATATGTGGTTTTTCAAAATTTGAAAATAGATTTTTTCGAAAAATACCACTTTTTGACCCAAAATTTCGACAATGCGAATCCAGCAAAAGTGGGTAAAACTAACATTATCATAAAGTTTAATCTGAGCTGAATCCAACAATATAAAGTTTTCGTGGCTACGGCTTAAACTGCCCCAGCAACGAATTTTTAAACAATTTCCTATTTCAGCTGATTTCTGACAAGTTGTGCTATATTGTGCATTGATTTGCTGCAAATAGTGTAAACTAGCCAAAAACCGGCTAAAAAGCGAAATTGTTTAAAAATTCATTACGGGTGCAATATAAGTCGTAGCCACGAAAACTTTATATCGTTGGATTCAGCTCAGATTAAACTTTATGATAATGTTATTTTTACCCACTTTTGCTGGATTCGCATTGTCGAAATTTTGGGTCAAAAAGTGGTATTTTTCGAAAAAATCGATTTTCAAATTTTGAAAAACCACATATATCACATGAAAGCTAACACGTAAGCGGTCCTGAAAATCCAATTAAAAAATTTTTGCATTGAGTGAGTCGCGAGTAATAGCCAGTCAAATTTGGAAAAGCGGCAAAGATCAAAGGTTTTTGAAAATCGAAAAAATTGAATAGCTATCGCAATTCTTGACGAAATGAGCTGATATTCGGGATTCAAAATGTTTGAGACATGGGCTAATTTTCCACCGAACGGCTAGTTCCTGCCTTCTACCGATCTTTCAAAACTTAAAAAATCGGCTTCTTTTGATGAATTTTAATTTTTTAAAAACTTTTTTTCAACCAAAAGAAAGTTCATGCCATGACGGTTCAGAAAATATATACATTGCTGCAGCAAAAATGTACCGGTAATTCAGTATAAACAAAACAATTTCGCTCCCTACATTTTTTGGTCAGACTTAGTGTTTCAGCACCTGAAACTGAAACTGAAAATATGTTCAGTCAGTACGTATTTCAGTTTCAGCACCCAAAACTGAAACTGAAACTGAAATTTATTTGGATGACACCTGAAACTGAATCTGAATTTGAATTTATTATGAGCAACCGCCTGAAAGTGAAAATCAAATAAAATCAGACCTGAAACTGAAACTGAAAATCAGATAAAATGATCTTGAAACTGAAACTGAATTTGAATCTGAAATTCCGACGAGCAACCGCCTGAAACTGAAACTGAAATAAAAAGGCTGCCAGAAATATCACTACTATAACGCCAAGAAATAGCCATACGCACAGCAGAAAATATATAATAAAGTGTGTTATATGTTATATATGTTATATGTGTTATATGTGTTATATGCGTCCTGACGGCTCGAAGGGGCCCACGGGGCCGCCGGGGCTTACGGGGCCGTCGGGGCCCACGGGGCCGCCGGGGCCGTCTAACGGGCCCGGGCCCCAAAGTCAACGGGGCCGGGCCAATTTTGCGGGGCCGGGCCGAAACGGCCGGCCCGCCCCCGGCCCCGTTACACGGCCCCGGCGCAACCCTAGGATTGCCTAAACCGAACCATATAATTTTTTATATCGTTAAAAAGATCTAATTCTACGCAACAAAATGATATAAAATTATTGCTGTACCATTTTCCTAGCTCAAGTTATAGTATTTAATTCGTCGAAAACGCCCGTTTTTAGAAAATGTCAGCGCTGTATGTTTACATGCTGAGAAGCCCCCCCGAGATTTCGGCCTTAATGTTTCGAGCATCTTGCAAGCTTATTCTATTAGGAAGAGCTGAGTGTCTTACTCTTGGTATTATAAACTCTTGCTTATACTGAGCTAACGAAAAACGAACTTCAGATTCGTATTCTACGACCCCGAAAATCCCTGTACATCTTTTCAGCAAAATCAAAGAAAAAATTTTTCGGTTTGCCTTGGAAATCAAAAACTCTAAATTGTAACCCATTGTGTCAAGTTGCAACCCGTTTCTAGAACTCCTTAACTCTACTCTTTCGCGAAATGGGCCCTTAGAAGAGTTACACGATAGGACTGCAGACTAAATATTAATTTAAATTGTCAGTCTCAGTATACACTCTTGTTGGTATTACGTAATGTTTGTTTCTTCCTTCATTGTTGCTTTTTGTCAAGGCCAGGGTTAAAAATTTGGTTGCTTTCATCGGTCAAAACGGTAAAAAGGAAAATGACTGTGAGATGAGGTTGCAGTGTGAAAAAAGTGTTAAAGTCAAAGTGTAAAAATTGAGTAAAAAATGTTTCGATGCCAAAGTCATTTCCTCTGTACCACAGTAATGTTTGACGCGCCATTCAACTGTCAGAAAGGATGAGTTTAAGCATTTACTGCAGGACACAGCCTCTAAAGGCTATTGATTTTGATAATTGACCAAGAATTTTGTTAATTGCTCGCAAACCTCCAGAAACTATTCATGTTTTCTTTTTGAACTTATAAAGTGACGGCAGATTTAGCAAAAGAACCATATAGAAGGTGCCATCTAGGTTATTTGCATCAGTGAGATCAGAAAATCAAGAGCATTTTCAAATTATTTAATTTCAGAATTTTCAAAAATTTCTATTTCAAGTTTCAAAATTTTCATATAACGAGAATGTTCAGTTTTGAAAAATTTTGTCAGAGATTGTCTGGTGTTTTAGATTTCAGAGATTATTTTGATTGTAAAATTTTTATTCTGAAATATTGTTCCATTATGTTTTTTAACATTTTTACTTTTTTACAATTTACAACCCTACCTCCTAGCCAAATGTTTGTTTACTATACATATATACAATGGTACACAAACACAAACAAAAATACAATCTTGCACATGATGAAACTTAATGATACAAATTTCATAATAATGAAAAAAGTTATAACACAATTTCATCCAGTTTTCAATTAAGGAGAGGATCTGACTAATCCGAGGGATGGGACAACCCTCGACGTGGAGGAAGCGAGGGTATCGGAGGAGCGGAAGCCGAATTGGACATCGGCGGGGGAAATCCAACGGGGTGGGAGGAG
This sequence comes from Trissonchulus latispiculum, assembly GCA_030248195.1. Classification (NCBI taxonomy): domain Eukaryota; kingdom Metazoa; phylum Nematoda; class Enoplea; order Enoplida; family Ironidae; genus Trissonchulus; species Trissonchulus latispiculum. The sequence continues at coordinate 24,598 of JASAND010027349.1, read as the reverse complement.
GGCCCACCTTCCATGGCCGAGAGATCCAATCGCCGACGCGCCGCAGTTGAGACCGCAGATCCCACCGAGCCAGCCCGAAGCATGGCGTTGATGGCGCACAAGTCCTAAAACAAGAATAACTGGTCGAAACGCAATCGTCGCGTGACGCATTCACAAGCTATTAATGGGACAATTATAATCTGGGATCGAGCTAAGGCAGTCTAAAAGTTTATTACTATTGAAAGCCACACTAGCCAGAGAGATGACAATTTACTTCCAAAAGGAAATTCACCATCAAATTCTAAATATTTTGCTATCCCGCTTCTTTGACCCTTTGATTGGAACCAGATGTATCACGTCATGAAACACGCTAATATAAAGCTTCGATTAACAAATACATGCTTTGAATCGATATTATCAAGAGTACACAATAACTAAGAGTGGGACTGACAAGCGCTACATTCTTATTTATGAGGATGGACATGATCCGCACGATCATGGCTAACTCCCCCAAACCGAACCCCCATTGACCTCACGACAAATATGTACCTAGTCGAAACGGGGGATATGCTTACTCGCTTGTACGATTGTAAAAGCTCGAAAGTAGGGACCAGTTTGTGGGGAAGGGGTGGGAACAGCCGTTATCGTGCAGCCCCATCCTCATAATTAAGAGTGTGATGCTTGTCACACTCTTAGCAATTCTGGACAGTTTAAAACAGTAGTCAAATTTGAGGATTTTAAAATATCATGTATATACAGCCTGTATTTGGATAGTCGGCGGGCACGGAATTCAACAAACCCTACCTTATAGGGACTTCTGGCAAAACTGTACTGAAGCGGTCGCGCGGGCGACATCAGATGAGTAGCGGAGGAGGAGGAATTGGATTTCATGGGCGAGACGTAGACAGAGGGAGCGATCTTCTTCCGTGGTGAGATCTGAGACAGGTTGGCAGAGGTGGACGGAATCGGAGACAGGATCACCGTTGCGCCGCTGCGCAGCTGGAAAACAAAAAAACAGTGAAATTTTAAACTACATGGTAATACTACAGTCTAGTACGTAAAAAAATGTTTAGGACCAGCGTAGGTAAAGACAATAAAGCTGGCTATTAGTTGCCTACGGAAACCACAAATATCCTTATATCTTACGGGGGGAAAGAGGGGGGGGGGGGAAATAATGTCATCAAAGCCTAAGTAACTAACAATACAGTCAAATTACTAACAAAGGTTAATCGTAAACGAAATTAACCAACTGCTTTAGATCGTTGACACTTTTTCACATCGACAGTGAGCAGGTAGGAAAGGATCAAAAGTACGTAACCTAATCAGAATCACACAACTTCCAACTATCCCACACACATTTCGAAAGCAATCAAACACATAAACTATTAAAAGTGCCAACAAAACTAGTTTAGGTAGGTACGCAGGAAGCTAACCTTAAACGATCTGGCAAAGGTTCTAGCCTTAGACTCCACTCGCTTGATGAAGATCTGATTGTAGAATTTGATCAGATCTCCCCTGTCCTCTTCCACCGGGGTGGGGGTGGGCGGAGCGGAGTTCAGTCGCGGGATGGGCATAACGGAGCCACTGCGGAGTTTCATCCGCTGAACGGTGGCCGCTGCGGCTCCGGAAGACGAAGAAGAGCCGCCTCCACAGCAGCCACCTAGACTGCTGCTGCCCAGACTCCCAGAGCTGGCTACGCTGGCAGCGTCCACGGAATCCTCGCCATGATCTAGAAATAGATGCCAATTCAGCAATCACATCACTAAAATGAGGTAGATGCAGGCTTGCACCAGGCGGATTAGTTCTGTCTGGATAAGAGCGCTCACAGTGCCCATTGGTTTTGGCCTGTTTCGGACCAATGCTTTTGCCTTAGTGACTGCAGGCTGGCATGTTTCTTTATGTATTTAGCTTTTCCAGTTAAATGGACAATGAACCAAACTGATCTGATATATGAGTGGTATTTCAAAATTTGAAAGTTGATTTTTTCTAAAAATACCACTTTTTGACCCAAAATTTCGGCATTGTTTGCCGCCTTGATATCCTGAGGCAGTGTCAACTATCAAAAACCAGCTGAAATAAAAGAAATTGTTTAAAATTCGTTGCTGGCGCAATATAAATCGTAGCCACGAAAAGTTTATATCGCTGGATTCAACTCAAATTGAACTTTATGATTATGCAATTTTTATTCACTTTTGCTAGAATCGCTATGCCGAAATTTTGGGTCAAATAGTGGTATTTTTCGAAAAAATCGACTTTCAAATTTTGCAATACCACATACGTATATCAGGTCAAAACTGACGCCTAGGCGGCCCTGAAAGTCTAATAGCAAAATTTTTCCACTGAGCGAGTAGCGAGCAGTAGCCAGTCAAAGTCGAAAAAGCGGCAAAGATCAAAGGATTTTGAAAATCGAAAAAATTGAACAAGAAATAAAAATGCTCCTAAAGAGCAAAGAAAGGAATATGAGTCAACATGGAACATGTAAAATGCTAAATATTGTCGGTTGTAAATTAAGAATAAGACAAGCATGTACAATGCTAATATGAGTCTGGTGAGGTTGGAAAGTGCAGAAGACAAGTTTGTACACGCACCAATATGAGTGCATGCCAAATAGACTCATATTGGCATGCCATAAGAAACAATGCATACGTCCATTGCAGAATTCTAACGTATATATCAGTTCGCGAAACTTCACGAACTTCGCGATGTCACGATGTGGAACGATTCTGCTGAGCTGTACTGTATATAACCTGTTTTAATAACTCATGTATTCAGAGACTCGAAGATAAAGCTGACGTTAACTTTCGTGACATAAGTACGTAACCTGTGTGAGCATCGTGTCCTCCACCTTAAAACTATCCTGTCTCGTCTTGTCGACATTACGTAAGTGACAACGTAACTAATAATGCCAATATGAGTCTATTTGGCATGCACTCATATTGGTGCGTGTACAAACTTGTCTTCTGCACTTTCCAACCTCACCAGACTCATATTAGCATTTTACATGCTTGTCTTATTCTTACTTTACAACCGACAATATTTAGCATTTTACCTGCTCCATGTTGACTCATTTCTTGTTATCCACTTTTTACATGTCGTTGACAAAAAAGCGTTAAAGAATCATTAAACATTATATATATATATCATAGGGGTCGCGGCAGCGACCCCTATAATATGTGTGAAAAGTGGCTGGAGACAGTGTAAAATAAGCTGCGCAGAAGCTGCGCAAAATCCTGCGCAGATCCTGCGCAGATTTCATGCGCAAATTGTAGAGCACATCGAGTTTAGTATGTCTGTGAAGTTTCAGCCCCGTATCACTTACCGTTAAAAAGTTGCGCCCCGGACCGGTTATGGCGGCGATGTTTTTTTCCGGTTTCTCCTATTTGATGGTTGTATTGTACATAATGTTCGCCGCTTTCACGTGATCTGCAGCGGTGGGCCAACCTAAAGGGCTATAGGGTCTAGTAGTACCCTCTAAAGAATTTAAGAATCACAACTTTTTTTGCGCCGCAGCTGCGCCACAGCGCCGCAGTGGCGCCGCAAAGTCGGCTCATAGCGAAAAGTGACCATTTTTGTGGTCGTCGCTCAGGTCGAACGTTACGAGCTGGAGCTGATTTCTTTTAATATTCAGAAATTACATATATTGAACTAACTAACGGTCCAGGTTGCGTTTCTCTATCACTTCCCTAGCGACCACAGTGGCCCGTCAAAAATGGCGAAAATTCGAAAAATGAAAATCGAAATTTCTCGCTATCTATTCAACTTTGAAAGCTCAAGTCTTCCATACAACGGTTTTCTGGCACGGAGAATCGATTCCCGCAGTCAGTTTTACCGTCAGACCCACCCATTTTGCTGGGCTGGTTCCACTTTGCCGTCGGGAGGGTCAAGTAGGAAACCGCTTCCTGGAGGTCCATAGTAGGCTTTACCTGGCCTCTCAAAACATTGTCTATAGGGGTTTTCTGGTGCGCCCAGCTCATTCCGGGTATCAGTTTTGCCGTCCGACGTACGTATTTTGCTGGGCTGGTTCCACTTTGCCGTCAGGAGGGTCAAATCGAAAACCGCTTCCTGGAGGTCCATAGTAGGTTTTACCTGGCCTCTCAAAACTTTGTCTATAGGGGTTTTCAGGTGTGCCCAGCTCATTCCCGGTATCCGTTTTGCCGTCCGACGTGCATATATTGCTGGGCTGGTTCTACTTTGCCGTTCGGGTGGGAGGGTCAAATCGGTCGAAAATAAAGTTTTTCAAAAGTGGTCAAATTTGGTATCAAATGAAAGCCCTAAGTGAGCTGAGCAACTTTTGTCATAGAACTGCGTACCCAAACTGGCTGTAGAGTGCTGTGGTGGGGTGGGATGGGGACTTAGGCGATTTTGGGTCAAAAATAAAATTTTTCAAAAGTGGTTAAATTTGGTATCAAATGAAAGCCCTAAGTGAGCTGAGCAACTTTTGTCATAGAACTGCGTACTCAAACTGGCTGTAGAGTGCTGTGGTGGGGTGGGGTGGGGACTTAGGCGATTTTGGGTCAAAAATAAAATTTTTCAAAAGTGGTCAAATTTGGTATCAAATGAAAGCCCTAAGTGAGCTGAGCAACTTTTGTCATAGAACTGCGTACCCAAACTGGCTGTAGAGTGCTGTGGTGGGGTGGGGTGGGGACTTAGGCGATTTTGGGTCAAAAATAAAATTTTTCAAAAGTGGTCAAATTTGGTATCAAATGAAAGCCCTAAGTGAGCTGAGCAACTTTTGTCATAGAACTGCGTACCCAAACTGGCTGTAGGGTGCTGTGGTGGGGTGGGGTGGGGACTTAGGCGATTTTGGGTCAAAAATAAAATTTTTCAAAAGTGGTCAAATTTGGTATCAAATGAAAGCCCTAAGTGAGCTGAGCAAATTTTGTCATAGAACTGCGTGCCCAAAGTGGCTGTAGAGTGCTGTGGTGGGGTGGGGTGGGGACTTAGGCGATTTTGGGTCAAAAATAAAATTTTTCAAAAGTGGTCAAATTTGGTATCAAATGAAAGCCCTAAGTGAGCTGAGCAAATTTTGTCATAGAACTGCGTGCCCAAAGTGGCTGTAGAGTGCTGTGGTGGGGACTTAGGCGATGTTGGGTATAAAATAAAATTTTTCAAAAGCGGTCAAAATTGGTATCAAATGAAAGCCCTAAATGAGCTGAGCAACTTTTGCTGTCGGATTTATATATGCCTTTCTCAACCGGAATTTAAAGGATTAGACATCGGCCCAACACACATATTATCCCCTTTTGTGCGGAGCATTTTTGTTACTTGTATATATATATATATATATATATGCATGCATTAAATACTCTGACTCATGTGTGTGGTACTATGGCAAATTGGCTCAGTTCCACCCTGACACCCCTCACACCAGAACGCTCCAAGTTAGGGTAAGTGGTTCTATGATAAAAGTTTAGTTTAGTTCCCCCCATCCCTGCCCCAGCACAGCACTCCACAGCCACTTTGAGCATGCACTTTTATGAGAAAAGTTGCTCAGCTCACTTGAAGCTTTCATTTGGTACCAAATTTGTGACCACGTTTGAAAATTTTCATTTTCGACCCAAAATCTCCTAAGACCCCACCTCTACCCCAGCAGCACAGCACTCTACAGCCACTTTGAGCATGCACTTTTATGAGAAAAGTTGCTCAGCTCACTTGGGGCTTTCATTTGGTACCAAATTTGACCACTTTTGAAAATTTTCATTTTCGACCCAACCCGACCAGGCCCCAAGAAGGTCATGTGGAACCAGCCCAGCAAAATGAGTGAGTCGGACGGCAAAACGGAGACCGAGAATGAGCTGGGCGCACCAGAAAATCCCTATAGACAAAGTTTCGAGAGGCCAAGTAAAGCCTACTATGGACCTTCCGGAAGCGGTTACCGACTTGACCTCTCAGACGGTCAAGTGGAACCAGCCCAGCAAATTGGATGAATCGGGCAGCAAAACTGATGGCGGGAATGGATTCTCCGTCCCAAAAAACCTTTATATGCACGGTTTGTGAAGTCATCTTGAAAAATAAGCGAAATAACTAAGTTCAAAGTCGGACCCAACGTTCAAGAACTTTGGCAGGCAACTGTGGCGCTGTGGCGCAACATATCAAAAATTCGACTTCAAACGTCATAATCTGGATATACAGTACCCTGCACGAGAAGGGTAACGTTGGGGAAATTGTCAAGTTGACGATATTCGTAAACTGTTCGCCCTTTTCGCCAATGTTCACGAATGTCGCAATTAGCACACGAAGTATCGCCAATTTCACGATTTCGTCAAGTGTTACCCTTCTCGTGCAGGGTACTGTATGGATTTTCACAAAGTGAAGCAAAAACTTTAAACGGTCATATCTTGCTAACCAGACGTCTGATTTCAATAATTTAAGCAGTTCCTGAATCAGCAGAGTCTCCGCTTTCGTTTAAACACTTTTTTCGCGGCGATGGGGCCGTCACGCGCGGCCATCCGCGCGCGCCTTCGGCGCGTGTCTCGTTGGCACATTTTGAAGCAGGACTTCCATGTTTGCCGGTGCCTAGCTTTTTCTGCAGAAGTCGCGGCGCGTCGAGACACCCACCGTTGGATAGAGCGTGCGATTCTGCGTCGAATGGCATAAAAAGCTTGGCTCTGTGACCACTGTAGCAACAGTTAGGTTCGAAAAACCAACTCAGGACTCTCCATCCCGAATAATTAATTTCCGTGGCTTCACCATGTTGCAAACACTTTGCACACATTATTGCATTACTAGGCAACCGCTCTTTTTGGTTTCCGATAAAATTTTCAGATTTTGGTTTTTAACAGTACCCTGCACGATAAGGGTAACAGTTGGGGAAATTGTCAAGTTGACGATATTCGTAAACTGTTCGCCCTTTTCGCCAATGTTCACGAATGTCGCAATTAGCACACGAAGTAACGCCAACTTCACGATTTCGTCAAGTGTTACCCTTCTCGTGCAGGGTACTGTATGTCCTTATCAACCATATATAACTTGTTTGGTGTGTATTTGCACAAAGAGCTGGAAAGAAGCTAATCCCAGGAATACTTTTCGCCATTTCGACGTTCTGAGCCGACTTTGCGGCGCCACTGTGGCGTTGCGGCGCACTGTGGCGCGGCGGCGACTACATATATCGAAACTCAATAGCCTATACATATTGATGATATACCGCAATAGGCGTCTTCCCTTCGCTACATTCTGTGAAAGAGGCTACAAAATGGTGACATACGAGGGTAAAACGGAGACACCGGAAAAAAACATCGCCGGCATAACTGCCGGCGGGTGCAACTTTTTAACGGTAAGTGCTAGGGGGATGAAATTTTCCAATTATACTAAACTCGACACGGACTTTGTTCTTCTGCGCACAAAATTTGCGCAGGATCTGCGCAGGAATCTGTGCAGCCCCTGCGCAGCGCCTCTGAAGGCTATCATTGGGGCGTTTTGACTCATATTATAGGGGTCGCTACCGCGACCCCTATGATAACTCAAAACCAAAAAAGTAGAAATTTTCTGTGTACGGCTTTCAGACAAATTTTCCTGAAAAAATCTCGTTAGTACCATGTACCAATCTTTCTGGACATATAAAAGCGGTGCCCTTTGAAATTGCAAGGGAAACTTCAAAAAAATTTCACGAAAAGAAAGATCTCATCAATCCAGTTCAGAAAATATATACTTTGTGGTAGCTATCCTGAAGTGTTCTTGAGACATAAAGAAAACAATTTCGCTTTCTGCATTTTGTGGAAGGTAGAATCTATTTGTGGAAAGTACATCTTTCATAAAAAGGATTGAAAGGGAAATAGTCAAGCTTGAGAAGAGTTAATTCCTGCCTTCCCTGCACCTGCCACTTTGGAAAGCTACATATGTAGGCCAGATGAAGCAGAGAGCAGCAGCTTACCTAAAATTTACTGCTAAAAATATGAAACACGAACCATATCTCTTTTACTCTAACTCTCCCAACATACCAAGGGTCGGTGGTTCACCAGCCGTTACGACAGCTGGCCCGGTCTCTTGACCAGTCGGGGGTACCAGCTGCAGATTGGCATCTGGGAGGGGGGCCGGCCTAGGTGGGTCCAGTCGGGCAGCGTAAAGAGCGGAAGGGGTCCAGGACTTTCGCTCCAGCAAAACATTACGATAGACCTACAAACAAAAAGATACTATACATAGCTACAAACAAATAGCATATTATCACCAAAAGCGTATCATACTCCCTGTTATTCTAATTAAGATGACACTTGCGAAGAACTGTCTAATACGCATATTGCAAAAAATAGTAAGAAAAACAAATTTTGAACTCTTTGAATGTTACTAGCTTACCTGCGGTGGTCCGATCCCCACCAAACCAAAAACCGGTCCCGATCCCCAGATCAAAAACCACCCTAAAAACTCCACCCCCCCCTCCCGATATAGCTAAATCTAACCATTTTTCGCTTAAATTTTCCAAAAAACGTTCCGCTTAGACTATAATAATAAAATCATAACTTAAGGCTAAAATTTCAACCACACTATATAAAATCGTCTAATGCAGTGAGGTAACAGTGCTATGCATGGATATCTGTTCGGCAGCTAGCTAGCTAGCCAGGCAAATATGATAAAAATCAACAACTCCTTGATGACTTACACGACTTCTTGCCTGCGGCTGGAAGCGGTAGTAGCGCATGATGTCCTGAAAGGAGACGTCCACTTCTGTCACCTAAAAAAGCAAAAAACACTGACATCACTGACAGGTCAAGAATATACATGAATGGAAATCTTAATATTCTATTATGAACACTTGTTCAGATTCAATACTTAGCCTACCACAAGACGACTTGGCAGACATGAGCCACAACTATGCGCTCTTGAGCGCTATTGCAGGGGGGTGTCCATATCAAGAAGTCTGTACTGCTAACAGATGGGCGCCAGATATGACTTCAAATTTTGCATTCGCTGATATCTGGATATCCGGTTATCTGCATATTCAAAACTGAGTCTTGAAAAAGTTTCCATCTCAGTTAAAATTCAATTTTTTTAGCAAATGTTTCGCTGTGCTGTGAATTTCTATCAACAAGCCAAGCAACAGTCTTATTAGTTTCAAAAGTATTTTCTGATAGCTTTTTGAAAAATTTTCAAATTATTGAATTTTTGGTCAACAATTTGCTAATGTTTCATGGCTTTATCTCTTAATGTGAACGGATATCCGGGTATTTTCTCAATTCAGACGTTATCCGAATATCTCCGAATATTCGGATCACCACTGCCAAGTGCTAACCCTTACGCTATGCAGACATTAAATACAGTTTGAGTTTTTTACAAAATACACAAAAATTAAAATCCGGTTTCATTTCAGCCCCGGGGGGCCGCCCCACATTTCTTCCCATCTTTCATTCCTGAAGTCAAACTTCCGCCTTTTACATTACGTTCTTCAGCAATCGTGCCAATTTTAAGATTTAACTCGTTCCAATTCACACCGGAAAAGTATATACAGGAAGGAATCAAACCATACCTTAGCAATAACATAAATCGTGCACATCAGGATGCTGTCTAGGTGTCGATTTTTCAGGAGGTCCGTTTCCTCTCGGAAAATCCACTCCAGGAGGGTCCAACACTCCTGTTCCAGTGGTTCTGGGGAACCACCGGTCAGTCGTTCACACAGATCATGCAGCCGCACATAGCTCAGATAGTAGATCTGAAACACAGTTACCAGTTTCAATAGAAGAAATAAAAACCAACAGATTATAATGTTATGAACTTGGGACGTACAACAGTACTGGTAGCAAAGAATCTACAAGTAGTAAAATAATGTAAAGTAAAATAGGTAATGAAGAACCTATAATAGTGGTAAATAATATAGTGTAAAATACGTAAAGTTCAAAACTGACCGTTTACGCAGGTTCATCGCGGTTTCGTGTCGCATTCACAAAACCCTGCAAGTTTAGGTGAACGTTTGCAAACCTTACAAGAATTGCTCGCAGCGTTAACTCGTCCAGACCAAAGTTTCCAGGACAAAATACGTATTTCACAAAACTGAACAGTTATTTGATATGATTTTGATCTGGTTTACGTACCTTTCGGAAAAACAGCGCCAAAGAATTGGAGTGCTTTTTAATGGATCTATTATTGTCTCCACATTCAGAACCACCATTAGTATCATCTGTCGTCGATTTTTTAAGACTATCCGGCAGTTTTATTACACCCACAGGGCCTTCGATATCCTAAAAACTCCAGCCGTCAATCAGCATGATAAATTGTATGTATATAGGATCAATAAGGTTACTTTTGCAAACTCAATCACACAAATTTTATCACTTAATGTAAACACTTTAGTTGATATTCAGCGGGGCAACAAAAGTGGGGGCAGCAAACTTAACTTTAAATTGCTTCAACAGCTATCAAACCAGTAAAGTAGAAGCAATTTTTCTGCCCATATTTTATCCCAATTTCGTACAGCTTTATAGCTACTCTAGCATATTATAGTACGTACAATAATGGAAAAGTTACCTACTAGTAAAACAGAAATAAAATAAAATAAAATAATAGTGCAACAGAAAAACGTATAAATTCAGATGCGAAAAATCACATTCGTTCAAATCGCATATGTTAGTACTTAGTGTATACGACATCTGTCCCAGCTAGAATAGTACGTCGGACTTGAACGATATAGGCAAACTCCTCAGTGCTGCAACAACAGGGAATCAAAGAGAGTGTTACACAATTTTTTCAGAAAATATTAATTCCATAAATAAACTGTTCACACACAAAAGTGTATAGTATACCTCCTGTTTGGGCATTTTTGTGGGGGAAGCCCCGTCCCCCTCATCCTCGTGACAGTCGTCCGGCGGGGCGGGGGAGCTGTTTTTCTGCTGCGCAGTGGCAGCCCGGGTATTCCGGGAGGGTCCACCTTCCTCCAGGAAATTCAGTTTACGTTTGGCCACCGACGGAGAACCACCAGACAGAGAAGACCTGCTGAGAGTTGAGGAGAAGGTCAGTGGACTGGCAAAACGACCATCCGCACCAAACGGAGTATCTGAAATCAGAGAATCAGAAAGAGGATTTAATTTAGGCTCTCTTCTGTTTCGGACTAAGGCTTTGTCTTAATGACTTCAGGGAAGGCGTTTTTCATGGATGATTTTTCTACCACAATAATAGGCTTTGTCATGATGACTGACTAAATCGCAGAACTTTTTTCCTTTGACTTTCTTATTAAATCAGGATCAAGAAAACATATACGTAGCTTAAAAAACTATTGTACGTTTCGGACTACAGGGTTTGCCTTTGGTGACTACAGGGCAGCTGTTTTTCACAGAATTGTTCTACAAAAACATTAAGAAAACATACAGGAGGGGTAAAGCTGGAGTGTTTAGGTTGATTGGGTTACTGATGAACTTGAGTGAAAAATTGAACGAAAAGTGTTGTGTGAACGTTTGGAAAAATAAATACGATTGATACTGTAGAGGGCAGGCTGCCTTTCTTTCCAATTTCGATGACGTAAAAGCGCTCAACGCCCATTTTTAGATTCTCAAAGGTTCAATTAAACACAAGTAATAAAAATGCTCCTCCGGAGCATGAAAAAGTAATATGGGTGGTGGTGAGGTTGTAAAATCAAGAGAGGAAGTACTAGTCTTAAAAATGCTTAATATGGGGGCTAGGTTCAAAAAAAGACGAAGACTAGGTTGTGGGCGAATTAATATGGGCACAGCTTCGCCGAGCAGCCCATATTCGCGGACTGAAGAAGTTATATACATACGTATTACATATGTATATATACCAGTGTTCAGTTTTAGTTACGGTGCGTAAATAATATACAATTATGATAAACGAGTTTTAGCGGAAGCAAACATTTCTTTCGATAAACTCTTAATATTTACTGTGCATTTTAACCATTGATAAGAAAACTCTATATTTCAACAATAATTTCAGGACTCTCTCCGACGATCTTCTATTTCTATTGAACCGTTAGCGTTACAATCATAGCCTTGGTTCTTTCTAGTTGCTTGCCGTAGTCCAGCACAACCAAATTACTATATAGTTTACGTATATATAAGCAAGCAACTTGCAGCGATTGTTTAACTGCTGGAATTGTTATTATTGACTGACAATAATGGCATTGTATATGACAATCGCCATGGCGAAGCGTGAAAGCCCGCGAATATGGGTTGCTCGGCGAAGCTGTGCCCATATTAATTCGCCCACAACCTAGTCCTCGTCTTTTTTTGAACCTAGCCCCCATATTAAGCATTTTTAAGACTAGTCCTCTCTTGATTTTACAACCTCACCACCACCCATATTACTTTTTCATGCTCCGGAGGAGCATTTTTATTACTTGTCCTGCTGTCATTTTAAAGGATCCCTTTCCAGCAATGCGGCAATGGATACAAGGAGCTTGAACAGTGCCGTAGGTAGAGCAGAAAAGTGATTATATAAATATATAGTACCACTGAATTCTCACCTCCGCCCTAAGCTTTGGCCGCTGCAACCTCTGTTTGTGGGTGGTATAAGGAGAAAACTTTTTCGCCTCGCCAAAGACTTCGACAGTATGCCGATCGTGTTCAGCGACACGGATTTACTATATGGGTACCGCCAGAGGGCCGAAAACCGCATTTTACGGTGTTTGACCAGTGGTCAGTAGGCTCCATAGACCGTAGTGACCACTGGTCATTTCCATCGGAATCGGCAATATGCCAATTGAAACGAGCGTAGTCGATTTATTATATATGCCCCCAACCAAACACGCCGAAAACCGCCGTTTTAAGGGGATTGACCACAGGTCAATAGGCCCCATAGACCGCAGTGACCACTGGTCACTTCCCTCGATTTCGGCAATATGCCCATTGAAACGAGCGTAGTCGATTTACTATATGTGCCCCCAATCAAAACGCCGAAAAACGCCGTTTTAAGGGGATTGACCACAGGTCAATAGGCCCCATAGACCGTAGTGACCACTGGTCACTTCCCTCGATTTCGGCAATATGCCCATTGAAACGAGCGTAGTCGATTTACTATAAATGCCCCCAACCAAAACGCCGAAAATCGCCGTTTTAAGGGGTTTGACCACTGGTCAATAGGGCCATAGACCGTAGTGACCACTGGTCACTTCCCTCGATTTCGGCAATATGCCCATTGAAACGAGCGTAGTCGATTTACTATAGATGCCACCAACCAAAACGCCGAAAAACGCCATTTTAAGGGGCTTGACCACTGGTCCATAGGCCCATAGACCGTAGTGACCATTGGTCACTTCCCTCGATTTCGGCAATATGCCCATTGAAACGAGCGTAGTCGATTTACTATAAATGCCCCCAACCAAAACGCCGAAAAACGCTGTTTTAAGGGGTTTGACCACTGGTCAATAGGCCCCATAGACCGTAGTGACCACTGGTCACTTCCCTCGATTTCGGCAATATGCCCATTGAAACGAGCGTAGTCGATTTACTATATGTGCCCCCAACCAAAACGCCGAAAAACGCCGTTTTAAGGGGTTTGACCACTGGTCAATAGGGCCATAGACCGTAGTGACCACTGGTCACTTCCCTCGATTTCGGCAATATGCCCATTGAAACGAGCGTAGTCGATTTACTATATGTGCCCCCAACCAAAACGCCGAAAAACGCCGTTTTAAGGGGTTTGACCACTGGTCAATAGGCCCCATAGACCGTAGTGACCACTGGTCACTTCCCTCGATTTCGGCAATATGCCCATTGAAACGAGCGTAGTCGATTTACTATATGTGCCCCCAACCAAAACGCCGAAAAACGCCGTTTTAAGGGGTTTGACCACTGGTCAATAGGCCCCATAGACCGTAGTGACCACTGGTCACTTCCCTCGATTTCGGCAATATGCCCATTGAAACGAGCGTAGTCGATTTACTATATATGCCCCGAACCAAAACGCCGAAAAATGCTGTTTATAGTGAGTTTTCCCTACTTTGACCCTGGGCGAGGAACCACGGGAGCCATGCTGACCAGTGGTCACTTCGGGCGGTATCGGCAGTATGCTCATCGTTTTCAGCGACCCCGATTTACTATATATGCGTACCACCCCAAGGCCGAAAAACGCCATTTTTAGTGACTTTTAGGCCATTTCTAGTAAAAGTGGGACTTAGAAACTTTTCGTGAAAACAGGTGAAAAAATGCAAAGTTTGGGCCCATCTCCTGAAAGCTACAGAGCGAAATTAAAAAATCCCCCTCGTTACATTCCGCGCATAGTCCGAAATATTCAAATAAAACAAACCAAACCGATCTAGCTGCTAACCTGTGAAAAAAGTCGATCACAACCGAAGTGCCAAAATAGCGAAAGTCCGACTTTGGGGCCTTGGCACAGAGCCAAAATTGGCAGTGTGCCAAAATGACCAAAAAAGGTTGCATGGGAGGACCCTGCCTACCAACATATAATAGTAGTATAGGACCAAAATGCCCATATCGTTCCAACACTGCGCTGACATAAGCACTTCCGAAAAGCGTTATTAACCGAGAAAAAAAACAAACGCACGGTAACTCCCGCCTAGTGCAAAATTTCGAAGTTCGGAATTTTAACCAAAAGTATGGTGGTACTTGTAGTACTACTCGAGTACTTTACGATGGTAACATTTTTACCCCTCCCGGACCTCTAATTAGCTGGCACCAGGCCAACACTGTCTCCAGGGGGCAGCGCAGACGCCTTTATACCCATATTATGTAGGGGCGCTATCGCGCCCCTACATAAATTACGTACTAGAAACAGGACAATACAAAGAAGAACATATTATGGCACTAAATATACCGTGACTGCATCACACACAGTATGTACACATAGAGATGATACCTGAGCAAGGAGTTTTCCCGAGAAGCGGAAGGAGGGGGATTTTATTGAGTCTTCAGTAAACACCATAAACATCATTGAATCCGGTGCGTAATTTAAGGCTAAAATTTTTAGAGCCCTGCGCTCCAAATTTTAGCCTTAAATTACGCACCGGATTCAATAATGTTTATGGTGTTTACTGAAGACTCAATAAAATTTCACCTATCTAACCCTTTACGAAAGAAGTATGTACTTACAACACGGACTGACCTGTTACTCTAGAAGGAAGCGTTTTCACAGTACCACCAAAGCACACCTATAAACAAGCATGTATAGCAGGCAATAGGCTAAAGACTGAAAATTGAATTAGTTTTGGGGAAAAATTTGGGCACCGAAAAAATCCCGGAGGAGGAGCAAAAATCCCGAGATGGGCGATTCAAGAGGGGGGGGAAAGGTATTTCATGAGGAAGGTCAATTTCAGGGGGCGCGTCTCCACATGCGAAAATGAACTGTACTAAGCATATCTCAATTCTTAAACGCTAGTAGAAGTGATATCTGTACTACGTATGTCTATATATTCTAAATTCTTAAAAGCATGTAGCAGCAATTTTTGTACTAAACATTTTCTCACTTTTTATCCTACCCTGTCATTAGCACCGACGACAAGGTCACAGAAACCAGCCCAACTGCCACAAAATACTGCATCTACTATTGAATATAATCAGAAATTAATACTTTTACAGCCGATTTTCCCTTCCAGAATGGAAGAAAAACTGTTCCCTAAAATCAGCCCTAAACACCACAACTTACCTGTTCACAGGAAGGCAATGAGCCAATCTTTTCTCGGGCATCCTCCATGGCCTCCCACAGCGGTGATGTCTCAATCCAGACCATTTCTTCCAAAATTCGATCCTCAATCTTAAATATTTTTTTAAAATCTTAAAACGTTACGTGAAACTACACACTAGCACTCACTAGTAAACTATTACTAACTTTAACACATTTAATACACGTGTAATTTATGAAAACGTAGTTATATACTTGTCAGATGATAATGCTAAAATGTACACTACCCTACGTACACATGGGGTCCCGGTTATTAATTTCCAGTGTCGGATTAACATGGAAGCGTGGCATCATTCCTTAGATATGCTACCGAGCTGTTGGATCCACGCTCAGCATCTCCTGGAAGTCTTGGATCATCAACATGCGAAGATGTGTGCTGGATTTCTGCTTGCTGAAGTGTCCTCATATAGCATTCTGCTGACGAGCCCAGATCAGAAGAAGAAACGTACACTATATATATACTTGACCGGCCGCACCAAACAGTAAAGTATTAAAAATAAATCCTTTACCACGCTAAGATGTTTGATAATATCACGAGGCAACCCTGGCAGAGCACGGATGGACAGTTCAATGACTTTGTAGAAATGATAACCAGATAGCTCGAAGAGATCCATGACTTTGGGAAAAATCCTGAAAAAACTAAATCAAAAATGAAGATTGTCAAAGACAGCCAAAATCTACTATGTATGGATCCGCATAAAATGCACAGGAGTAAACTACTTGGAGAAGTTACGACGCTTTTGCATCTAGTACTACGTAGATTATTTTCGGAGGGAGGGGCGGGGTCTCCGGAGGTACCGGGCCCGAGGTAATGAATATTATTGTGGGGGGTTGTTATCGTAGAGACAAATTTTTGGCTTACTTTGCATCCAGAAACAGTTCCCAAATAAAGAAAAGAAGTTAGTAACTGATTTACTGATTTTAATAAAGAACTAGAAACTGAAAAACAACTGGATTTTGGTCAAAAACTAAACACCGGCGAGGTCAGAAATATTTAGAAAGTTGGCGTATTGTTGGCAAAAATTAGGCACCCGGGAAGCCCCGGGGTCCCATGCATAAAAGTGATTAGTTGATTAGTGTAGCGGTAATCAAGAAATGGGCTACAAAGTGATGCCACCGTATAACGTAAAGAAATTACGAATGAGTTAAAATTTTTTCTTTGACAGAGTGAGTCAGTGAGGATAAATTAAATATATACTTCATGGGTTTTGGATAAAGCACTTCAACAGTTACGGTAATATGGTGCCAGGAACTCCAAAAATTGGTTGCCTGCAGCAAAAGCATTCCTCGAAAAACTGCTACACTAATCAACTAATCACTAATCACCAATCAACTAATCACTTCGCTTTTATGCAACGGGCCCCAGGAGAAGAACTGGGGTTCTTTACTTGGTGGGGGAGCCCCCCACTTTTTGGGTGCCCCCCACTCGACCTTTCCCCCCCCCTCACTTTTTGGGCTTCCCCCACTCACCCTAGGGTGCCCAGAAATTGCAAAATTTTTAGGCTTTTTGGTCAAAATTTTCAAAAATTTTCCGGCGTCGCCGGAAATTTTTGGTTAAAATTGTCTACTTTGGTGCCAAAACTTAACGTTTGAGCACTTTTAAGCTTAGTTATAGCAGTATTATGTAGAAAACAGGCTTTTTATACTGTATTTTTAGCATTTTTAGCTCACTTTATTCCCCCCTCCCACTTTTGGACCCCCCCACTTATTTGTGCCTGCAAACCCCAGAAGAAGGGAAGCAAAACTCCCGGGAGGAGGAGATTTAAAGGGGGGAGGTAGATTGCGGAAGCCCCCTCCTGTAAAAAATAAAATACATATGGAATGGCTTCGCTTCCATCTGCGATGCGACTACTGCAGTTTGCAAGTCAAAAAGGAACCAGGCAGATAAAACTAGAAATAAGCTGTATCCCCTTTAGAAATTCAGTCAATAAATCATCTACACTTTTTTGCAAGCCCACACTTGGCGGAGAAAATAGAAATTTCAGGAAAATGGAAACAGTTTCCCAATGTTTAACCGAAAACGACGTGAACGCTAAAATGCCGCCATTTTGTAAACTAATTCAATTTATTTTCAACCTGAAATGTATGAATTCTAACATAATCTTAACCATGGAAAAACAAATGTGACAACAAAACATATATTTTAATAATAAACTTGTGGCGTACCAATCTGAATTATAGGCATAGAGGACAATTTCCAGACTACAAGTAATCAAGGACACATGAAAACAGTCTTGACACAGGATACCCTGAAATTAACCCACATTTTCATACAACACATAAATTCTGACATACGTACAAACAAAAATATGAATTTATTCGTATTTTTTGTAAAAAATCAAAATTTTCCACACAATATGATCAAAATTCAACAGAAAAACTAAATCAATTCTATAGGAAAAATCAACACCAGTCACTACTCAAATTTGGCTTCATAAAACCTGTGGGAATTACGTACGGTGAACTGATTAGAAGAATGTCGTATTCTCTGAGCCTCCAAATTCAGGATACACTCCAAAAGATGATAGTAGAGGGACTGGGCCAGCCTGATTCGATCATTCCAGATCCCATCATCATTTTCCTCTCCTCGCAATTCCATGCACTCCTCTTCCTCCTACAAACAAAAAACAAAGCGTATATAATTCAAAAGAAAGGCAGCCAGCCAAGGCAAGAATAAGAATCACAGTTACCTGACCTGATATCAATGAAAAAACCAGAAATTGCAATCATTGCAATATTTTGCAATACGAAACATGGGTGACAGTCCCATCATAATTAATTGGAATGTACATGCAAGTTTGTAGAAAGTCGAGAGATAATAGAGAAATTTTTAATTCTTTTGCACAAAGAAACCGGAATTATGCCAATTCTGCATAGGTAGGGGAGGAAAGGCGACCCCCTTTAGGGTCCTAATTGCCAGGGAATAGAATAGCTAAGAAATTCCAGAGTAGTCCAGACGAACCATATTGGCAGCCAAGGCAAAACGATGGCATTGTCGTTCCAGCCTTGTTGCTATTTCCGTTTCCAAACACCGTCCCTCCTCATCGCACTGCCTACAAACACAATCGAGGAAAATACCAACAATCAATAAATCAATCATAATATTATCAAAGCACAAAAATCGCTTAGATACCACCAGCAGTTGGCTTCCTAATGTAGATGGCCTTGAGTTTGAAAAATTGCCAAAATTGTCAAGGACCCTTTACTCTGCCGTTGCCCTAGCAAGTATGAGCTTAATTGAATTGGGGCCTTGCATAATCCTGGCTGCTGGCAGCCTCAAATCAGAGTTTTGTACACAGCTGAATAGTTTTAAATACTGTTCAAAAATAGTTAGCATAAGCACAATATGCATTAATGTGTACATACGTAGGCTGAACACAAACATTTTCAGCATCAAACATTAAAATACATACTCAAATAGTGAGTACCTGAAGATGGCCAACAGTTCTCCCGTAGGGCCGGGCGGATTTCCCCTGCTGGCGCTGGGTATCATATTGACCAGTTTAATGGGATTGGTCAAAGCTTCATGAACAGGCGTCCTGAGGGGGCTGAAGGCATCCAGACCACCCACATTCAGTCTTGAATAGGACACTCGACCGCCCAGTGGAGTTCCGGGCACCTCACGTGACACCTGAAACAAACCAGACTTCATTATTGACACAAGAGTCAGTGAAGGATAATGTACTCTAAGGATTTGCCGTTAGTGACTGCAGGGCAGGCGTTTTTCATTATTTCCACTACGACTGTATTATTAATATGTACATGTAAATATTACGTCATAAGCATCAAATTACAAAACTATCTTTAACATGCACGAAGAACATCAATTGTGTTGACGCATGGAGAGTTAAGACTCATTTAATCGTTAACAGTTTAACCATCATCATCATCATCATCATCATCATCATATCTGGAACCAATCGGTGACACCATATAGCCGAGCTAGAGGCGCCCGGTACCCCGGAGAAAGCTCAGTTTAACCGTCACTGTTTGCAGCTGCACACCACGACAAATGGCAACTGGGCTAAAAAGTGGGGGTGGGAAGTGGGTGGAGAGCGCCAAGAAAATGGTCTATCGCCAAAAAAGTAAAATTCAGTAAAATTATCCCGTTTTCTACATGTATTGCTATAACTGAGCTAAAAGTGCCGAAAAATATTCAGTTTAAGTACCAAAACAAATGATTTTGGACCAAAACATTCCAGCGCAACCGGCACATTTTTGAAGATATTGACCAAAAATCCATAAAATTTGACATTTTCTGGGCATCTCACAAGGTGAGCGGAGGAAGCCCAAAAAAGTGGAGGTAGGCCTCAAGTGAGTTAAAGGGGGGACACCTCCACCTACCGTTCCTGTAGAAAAAGCCCCCGTCAATGCACAGCTCCGATTCTATCTATCTACATAATGTATTGTCTACAGTGTTTACAGAAAAGGTATGTATAGCTCCAGACCAAACTGAACCTGACTTTCCTACCTTATCCAGACATGACTGGACACTTTTCCTGAGCAGATACTCAGCCCGTTCGCCTTCAGTGGTGCAGCCACTGCTACCCAAATTGTTCAGTGGTCCTGCAAAACAATAGCAACAATGCTGTATGGACATACATGAAAAATCGAAAAAGGCGGGATTTGCTTAAAGCATATATACACACAAAAATAATTCTTGCAAAAAACGTTTGGCTGCTCAAATAATATTTATGCCAAAACACAGGGAACCACTCCTTTCAGCTGTTCTGACGAAATACGCCGTACATTTGACTTCTTTCTTATAATTTTCTGCCATCATACCAGCTCTAAAAGTTTTTTTAAACACTTTAAATCTTCAACCATCCTTGCCTGATTTGCTGATGCCAGATCACAAAAGTTTTTACATGTGAGCTCCAACCGTCCTTACCCTTAACTAAGTAGTGAGCTCAATCTATAGGTATCTAAGGGCCTTTTCAAGAAAGGGTAGAGTAGAGTTAAAATTAACTCAATCCTTTTCATGAAAGAGTTAAAAGTGGGAAACTCAAGCTTGAGTGGAGTTAAAACGAGTTAAAACAGGTTGATTTTAACTCTACTCTACTCTACTCTACTCTACTATATCGTTACTTGAAAAGGCCCTAAGTAGAAGCAGAAAACAAATGCCATCAGCAAAGCACGCTCACTCACAAACATGTAAATGTTGTAGGCATGTAAACACATATACCTTGTAAATGTACCAGGGGAGTGTCCAGTAATTTTTTAAAGAAAATACGTTCATCCACATCACCACTGAGAACCAAGTAGTCTTCGTAACCGGTTTCTATCAATTTTCTGAAAGCAAAACACTAACCTATTAGTAATATGTAAACGTTACAAATATCCAATGTAATTATGGGTTTAGCCGTGCTGTGGCCAAACATGTGCAGGAGGCAAAATTGGTCGTTAAGGGGTTGAACCCGAGAATTCATACATATGCTTCCGGTTTTCTACTAAAAACCCGGATCTTGGCAGCTTGGAACCTCCCCCCTCGAGTACACAAATCACAAGTCCGTGAAATAAATCGTTCATTATTCCTCCTTTATTCTTTAAACTACCAAAGTAACAGAATCTGGAAACACCCAACGAAAAAAGCCGCAAAATATAGAGAATGTAAGAGGAGAGGAGGGGGAGCCACATGGAGCCACAAGACCCACATGGATACGCTGGAAAAAGTTCAAAACTGTGCCGCAAGGTCCATATCTGGCTGTCTTCGTGCGGCTCCGATCGAAATTCTCCAGCTGGAGGCCAACTTGATACCTCTGGCTATGAGGAAGAAGCAGCTGGCAGCCAATGCCTTGGAAAGATCCCTTCGCCTGCCACCAGGCAACTCTAGAAGAGACCTATGTGACACCCCTCCGAACCTCCACAGAGCACTCAAATCACAGCCATTCTGGCAGAAGGTTGCCGCGGAGGCTACGGAGGACTGCGGCCCATCCACCATTCCCAGGGAACCTATGGTTGCAGTAGATTCGGTTGAACCGGGACTTCGGTTTGCTGGAGTGGATGCCCGACCCGCCTTAGTAACGGAAATCCGACGATGATGCGCCGGAAATCCGACGTCTGGCGGCCGAACAGTCACTAGCCAAATTGCCGCCCGCAGAGATCACCATCTGGACAGACGGGTCGGGTCGGCGGCCGGAGGTACTGAAAATGGAGGTGGAGGCATCTACATCGAGTTCGCCGACCCCACTGAGCCGGTGGAGATCAAGGTTGCTGCCGGAAAGTTCTGCTCAAGCTTGAGGGCCGAACTAAAAGCAGTGGCCTGTGGCCTTCGATGGCTCGAGGAAAACGACTACAAGTTCCCGCCAGCCTACAGAGTAAGAGTTTGCACGGACTCAGAATCGGTTGTCAGGCTCCTCAACAGCGGCGTACGTGGATCTTTCAGTCAAACCCTTTCAGGGGTCTGGTCTAGCCTAAGCAGACTCCGTCACCGGAAGATCATAGTCCAATGGATACCCGGGCATGCCGGCCTTCCTGGTAACGAAAGCGGAAGCCAGTTCCTTGCCGCAAATGGCGGAAGCGGCGGATCTGAGTACAGCGAAAGCTGTAATCAAAACAGCCGTCCTCAGAACCTGGTATGATTCCCTGTCGCATTTACGGGAATTCGGGTCCAGTCCCACAGTCGAAGGAACAACACCTTAACAGGCAAGACAGGGTCTTGCTTAGCCAGTTGCGCAGTGGGAAATCCTGGATCCTTGCATCGTACAGACACACCATTGACCCCAACCGATTTCCTTCCCCTAATTGCAGTTTCTGTCAGCTGGGGGAGCCAGAAACTATAGAACACTTGATTCTGTCCTGCCCAGCCCTCACCACAGCCAGGCATATAGACCTCGGGCCAAATCCGGAAATATCCTGCCTTCGCGATGATCCGGAGGCTGTTCTTCGCTTCTTGGGTAATAGTGGGATTCTTGGGGCCCGCCGAGTATAGGATGTGGTATCCTGATCGACCACCCACGACGACGACGAGGAGGAGGGGGAGCCAACACGAAAAATACAACAAAAATTAGAAATTAGGAAAATTAGAAAAATAGAAAGGGAAAGAAACTCACAAATTCTTTTCCAGCACATCCGCATGCAAGAAGCCCTGAGCGTCGGCCGGCTCTGTGCAACAGAGACGTCCCTCAGAAATTAGGCTGGCCAGAATTCGAGGCAGATCGAATTTCTGAATTCGCTTGGCCTCCACCACAATTCCGCCAAATTCCGCACAAATTTCCCGCAGAATTCCGTTGGAAGCCAAATCACTGACGACCAGTTCATCCTCTTCAGCTACTGAGGCGACTGCGCCCTTTCGCTGTAGCGGCTGTCGACCAGAGCCCCTAGCAGTGGTTTCCGCAGATTTCAGATCCACTGAAAGAAGAAAAAACACACTCAACCAGTTCTAAAAAACAAGCAAACTAAAAAATACACATACAGTTTTCAAATGGAGACAAACTTTCTTTCAGCCCAGCCCCCCCCATACAAAATTCTGGTTCTAGGCTGCGCATTCAGACATTACATAGGCAGTGCCACTTATATACTTGGTAATAAGACTGCAACCGTGGAGTATAGGGCTAGCTTCTCCTCAGAACAGATGTCCTACACAGTCTCCTGTTACCTTTCCACAAAAATAGGTGGTAGCCGTACCTTTCCACAAAAATAGGTGGTAGCCGTTTACCGACCAGTTAAACGATGAATATTGACCAACCAATTGGGAAGGGAACAAGTAGTCTTACCACGGAAAGTTATTTCTGTGATCACAGGGGACTAACTTATACTACGTCTATACAGTGGATTATTTTCGTGCTAACGTTGCACTGCACTACACTTTGCTAATCCGCTAAAAATTTTAAGGCCTCATGCTGTGGAATCATTACCCTTGAAACAGCCTCTCCTCGAAAAACCCAGCGAATGTTCTGGCAGCAAATATATTTTGTAAACATCGATAGTAATTTACATGGAAAACCGAATCAGTTCGCTTACAACATACGGATTAAATTAGATCATAATTTGTTGCAGCAACAATGCAATACTAACCAAAATAGTCAGGATTGAAAAGATCAAATCGTGCAATTCGTTTCAGATCGGACTGAACCAAGTTCACAATACAAAGCAGATGATGAAACCCGTTTACCAGATCATCACTTAGTTCAGGAATAAAGCCTAGAAAATAAAAAAGCAAAACAGGAGCGATCAGAGACGGCAATAGCACTGTTTTTTGTTGTGTTTTCGCACACTTTTTAAAACACACAACATTTTTTAAAAAATGCACTAAAAAGCACACTCAAATTTTCACCTGAAGGAGCGAAGTTTTAATCATTTTAAGCATAATTTTAAGTTTTTCCGAAAAATTTTGGGCCTTCGGCGCAAAGATATCGTCTATATATCTATATTTTACTTCTGTTTGCTTTCGTGTGGGCATTAGTTGAGCACATATCGAGTAGCTTTCATTATTCTAAGCACGTTGCCGCAACGTATATACGTTCAGAGCATTGAAATACCGTTTATAAAGACTAAGCAAGCAATATACGTATGTTTCTGTTTCTTTTGTTACACGCGAAAAATGCTAAATCATGAGGGTGCGCGGAGCGCCCCTCATAATATGAGCTATAAAGGCACTTTGCGGATTTGGGAAACTGTTAATTAGCCATAACTAATTAACGGTAGGGAGTTGAGCGCTAAAGTTTACATTTTTGAAATCTCCAGGCCAAGAGCTTTCGAATGATACCAAACTTGCCCGGAAAAAATGAACTTTGAAAAAATCGACTTTTTGATACAAGTTTAAAAGTGGGGTTTTTTTTTCTCTGTATCGACCACTTTTTTAGGGCGATTTTTGCGCACACCGATTTTTCAAACGGCCCACAGGAAAAATTTTTCTATACTAATTTTTGATTATCTAGGCGATGGTCCAGATCAAGTTTATGTTTGATTTCCGAATTTCGCTCTGGGTCGATTTTTACAGATGGTCAAAAATAGAAAAATCGACGTTTGGACTTAGAAATTTTTCGAGGTCGCAACACAGAAAATTGTCAAAAAGTCGTCTAAAATAGCGTTTTTCGGCCTTAGG
>JASAND010027348.1:0-12489 GCA_030248195.1 Trissonchulus latispiculum | reverse complement strand
TTGGGGGTCTTCAGAGGGGGGCCCCCCCAAAAAAGTTGGGGGGGAGCCCCCCAGTCCCCACCCCAAATCTCCGTTACACCTATGTAGGCACCCTTTGGTTTGGGTGGAACGGATTTTGGGGGAAGGTCGTTTATGAGGCCCCCACCCCCCTCCCACTAGAATAGCCCAGAGACATTGATTATGAAACAACATTTCTACTGTTTGCTGCAGTCCTGATTTGCATTATCAAAGCGCAACCGCAGTATTTCCAAGGGCGCATGAATATTTAATCAGCTATAAACATAGTTTCACGTTCACCGGAAATTTTGGTTGGGGGAGGGGTAAGAGCTGGAAGTTTGGTGGTCGACCCGCAAAATGTGATGGAGGCCCCCCTAAGATTGGGACCTCAGAAAATCAAAAAATGCCCTGAAAATGCAAAATTTTCTGTATTTTAACACTTTTTCCGTGAAAACAAGGCGTGTTTTGATAGTTTTAGCCGTTTAAGGGGGTGATTCCTTTTGGGCACATATTGTTGTTTGGCGGCGTAAATCCAGATGAAATTTGATGAAACTTTCCGAAATAAGTTCTTTTAGCGTTCTAACACCCTCCGCGCAATCCCGATTCAAAAATTCGAGATTTCCGGTCAGAGTGGTTTTTCCCAATTTCTGAACGCTTGGCAGTTGCTATACAGCTATGACTATATTTATTCGAAAGATCTCATTGAGCTTCACATTTTTGCTTTTTAAAGTAAGTTTCAAGCTTTTCTCTACCGTGAGATATAGCTGATTTTCTTGTTTTGGCGTCGAAAACTTGTCGTTTTTGCAGAAATCAAATTATCCAACATTTCTTGAACTACGCAAGCCGTAAAATCAAACTAAGGGCGTCGATCTGAAGGTCTCACAGGGACAAATTATCCGACGCATGATCGTCTTCCAACTGCTATCCTGTAGGCTGCTATCATAAAACTTGTAGTTTTTGCAAAAACACGACCAATTTTTGCCAAAAATTGTGGAGCATCCACCATGCAAGCGGGAGGGCTGCTACTGAACAGATGTGTTCTGCACAAATATACCCAGGGACGATTTTTTAGTTGCCCCGATTGCTGCTTTCTAGCTAAAGTAATCGCTTGACAAATTTGGAAAAAGTATGCAAAATACAGGTTACGCACACATTTCAGCTTATTTCTCTATAACGAAAAGCGTTTTCACAATAATTAAAAAATCGTCCCCAGCTATTTGATGGCGGTATCGAATGATATGACCGATGTCTCGCAAAAAAATTTACTTGAGTCTGCAAAAATTCTGGAAAATTATACTTCTTCTAAAATGTGTTAAAAATATTTTAGAAAAGCAACATTAGTTTCGTGGCATGCATGAAAAAGAGAAAATGTCAAGCTACATTTTGATATAAAAATGGCTTCTTAACTCCAAGTAATGAATGAGTAATAATGGTGCAAACTTTGTGTGACCAAAGGGAATCACCACCTTAAGCGATTTTAAGCCAAAATTTGAGAAAAAATTTTCAAGAAATGACCATTCTTGGGCAAAATTCAGTAAACTTGACAAAAAATGACCGGGGGGGGGGTGGAGTAGGCCATATGTATGGCTGGGCAAAAAATCGGGTGGGGGTTGCCGACGGAGGGTGGGGGACCCCCTAAATTTTTGATTTTATGCCAGGTTATTTATTTTATGCCTATTTAAATAAACATTTTTAAATACATTTCCTCCTATGTAGACTGCAAGCAAGTCACTGGGTAGGAGTGAGCCAACCCGTTCATTCCAAACCTGTTGAAGAAGTTCAAACAGAACTTGTACATGTCAAATTCATGTCGATTCATGAAATTTTCACAAACAATTCACAGTAACAGCATGGTAACAGGAACAGGAAACAAAAAGTCGACCCTGTTACTTCAACGTTCTGGGTAGTGATTCGTTCTGGGTACGCATTGTTGGTTTACGGCTCAAATCAAAATGAAAATTGAGAAACTTTCCAAACAAGTTTTTTAGCGCTATAAAACGCTCCACGCAATCCCGCTTCAAAATTCGGCGTTTCTGCTCAAGTCAGATTTTGCCAATTTCTGACAATTTAGGCAGTAGCTGTATTGTTATAACTGTATTCATTTAAGGTGGTGATTCCTTTGGGCACATATTGTTGGTTGGCGGTGTAAATCAAGATGAAATTTGACGAAACTTTCTGAAAAACGTTCTTTTAGCGTTCTGACACCCTCCGCGCAATCCCGATTCAAAAATTCGAGATTTCCAGTCAGGACGGTTTTTCCAAATTTCTGAAAGTTTGGCAGCAGCTATACAGTTATCAATATATTCATTCGAAAGATCTCATTGAGCTTCATATTTTTAGCTTTTTAAGGTGGTGATTCCCTTTGGTCACACAAAGTTTGCACCATTATTACTCATTCATTACTTGGAGTTAAGAAGCCATTTTTATATCAAAATGTAGCTTGACATTTTCTCTTTTTCATGCATGCCACGAAACTAATGTTGCTTTTCTAAAATATTTTTAACACATTTTAGAAGAAGTATAATTTTCCAGAATTTTTGCAGACTCAAGTAAATTTTTTCGCGAGACATCGGTCATATCATTCGATACCGCCATCAAATAGCTGGGGACGATTTTTTAATTATTGTGAAAACGCTTTTCGTTATAGAGAAATAAGCTGAAATGTGTGCGTAACCTGTATTTTGCATACTTTTTCCAAATTTGTCAAGCGATTACTTTAGCTAGAAAGCAGCAATCGGGGCAACTAAAAAATCGTCCCTGGGTATATTTGTGCAGAACACATCTGTTCAGTAGCAGCCCCCCGCTTGCATTGTGGATGCTCCACATTTTTGTCAAAAATTGGTCGTGTTTTTGCAAAAACTACAAGTTTTATGATAGCAGCCTACAGGATAGCAGTTGGAAGACGATCATGCGTCGGATAATTTGTCCCTGTGAGACCTTCAGATCGACGCCCTTAGTTTGATTTTACGGCTTGCGTAGTTCAAGAAATGTTGGATAATTTGATTTCTGCAAAAACGACAAGTTTTCGACGCCAAAACAAGAAAATCAGCTATATCTCACGGTAGAGAAAAGCTTGAAACTTACTTTAAAAAGCAAAAATGTGAAGCTCAATGAGATCTTTCGAATAAATATAGTCATAGCTGTATAGCAACTGCCAAGCGTTCAGAAATTGGGAAAAACCACTCTGACCGGAAATCTCGAATTTTTGAATCGGGATTGCGCGGAGGGTGTTAGAACGCTAAAAGAACTTATTTCGGAAAGTTTCATCAAATTTCATCTGGATTTACGCCGCCAAACAACAATATGTGCCCAAAAGGAATCACCCCCTTAAAGCAACATTCTAGCTTTTCTCTACCGTGAGATATAGCCGATTTTCTTGTTTTGGCGTCGACAACTTGTCATTTTTGCAGAAATCAAATCATCCATCATTTCTTGAACTATGCACGCCGTAAAATCAAACTAAGGGCGTCGATCTGAAGGTCTCACAGGGGCAAATTATCCGATGCATGATCGTCTTCCAACAGCTATCCCGTAGGCAGCTGTCATGAGAAATTTAGTTTTTGCAAAGACATGACCAATTTTTCCAAAGATTGTAGAGCATTCACCATGCAAGCTGGAGGGCTGCTACTTAGCGAATGTGTTCTGCACAAATATACCCAGGAACATTTTTTAGTTGCCCCCATTACTGCTTTCTAGCTAAAGTAATCGCTTGACAAATTTGGAAAAATTAGGCGAAATACAGGTTACGCACACATTTCGGCTTTATTTCTCCATAACGAAGAGCGATTTCACAATAACTAAAAAATCGTCCCCAGCTATTTGATGGCGGTATCGAATGATATAACCGATGTCTCGCAAAAAAATTTACTTTATTCTGCAAAAAATCTCGGAAAATTATACTTCTTCTAAAATGTGTTGAAAATATTTTAGAAAGGAAACATTAGTTTCATGGTATGCATTAAAAAGAGAAAATGTCAAGCTGCATTTTGATATAAAAATGGCTTCTGTCCAAGTAATGAATAAGTAATAGTGGTGCAAACTTTATGTGACCAAAGGGAATCACCACCTTAAGGTGCTGGTTTCCTTTCGGACATTTTTGATTCATACGACTTTAATCCTTTACGTAAATAACTAAAACTTACGAAATAACCTATTTCCGTGCTCTTTTAGCATTCTGGGACCGGTCCCGTATTTTTAGGCCAAAAGATAAGTAAGTTTTGGATTTTGGCCTTAGGCTCCCATTACGTAGATAAGACACGGGATTGGTTGTTGTGGCTGGAAAGAGGACAGGAAAATGAACATTTTTGCTTTTACAACCTGTGAGCAATCTTATGTGGTTAAGTCAGTTTTAGCAAAAATCTGTTTTGAGGGTCAAAAATGGCCATTTGTGACGAAATCAGATTTTCCAAATGTACTCCACACGTTAAGGAGAAAGTTGGCTTATTTATGCTCAATCGATACATCGTCCAAATGCACATTTTATGAACGCCTATTAGCCGGACTTTATAGCTTTAAGCTAGAGATTCGGCCGAAAAACCATTTTGGCAAAACTGTTATTATTTTGTTTCGAACATTGATTTCTCAAAAACTACTAGACGGATTCCGGAGATTTTTGGCAGAATCGAAATTTGCCCTTCTGCGGAGGGACATTTTTCTAACTTTGGGCTAAAACGTACCGAGTAGCAAGAAAACTCAATGCGAAGTTGCGAAATATCGTGTTACCGTGCAGTTGGCCGATTTTCTCGAACGTTGCGAGATGTCGTGTTACCGTGCATTTGGCTGATTCTTTCGAACGTTAAGACCTGATGAGCCAAATCCAAAAAAGTCCCTCGGCCCATAGGTCCTTCATATCGTGGCACAAAAGGATACCACCACCTTAAGGTGGTGATTCCTTTTGGGCACATATTATTGACTGACGGTTCAAATCAAGATGAAATTTGATGAAACTTTCCAAAATAAGTTCTTTTAGCATTCTAACACCCTCCGCGCAATCCCGCTTCAAAACTTCGTAGTTTCCGATCTGAGCGGTTTTTGTCGCTTTTTGACACTTAGACAGTAGCTGCATAGCTATGATTATATTCATTCGAAAGATCGTGTTGATTTCTACATTTTTGCTCTATGAAGCACCTTTCTAGCGTTTCGCTATAGTGAGATATAGCCGATTTTCTTATTTTGGTGTTGAAAACTTGTCATTTTTGCAGAAATCAGCTAATCCGTCATTTCTTGAGCTACGCAAGCCGCAAAATTAAACTAAGTGTGTCAATTTGACGGTCTCGTCGTGGCCGATCATTCGTGGCATTGTAATCTTTGTAATCATTGTAATCTAACAAAAGTGAGGGTGGGGAGGGAAATGGGCTAAAAAAGATGTAGATTCAATAAAAAATACGTATGCTGCTGCAGCTAAGCACAAAAGTGCTCATAAACAAGTTTAAGTTTCGAAATAGCATATTTTTGACAAAAAAGTTGAGGCGGGCCAAGAAAATTATTGAAATTGGCTGATCAAAATCACTGCTTTAAATTTAGCATTTTCAGAGAACCGTATACTGAGTGGCAGGCAAACCCAAAAAAGGGGCAGGGATAGAGAGGGGGAGGAGAGTTGGGGGATCAACAAACTGTTAAAGTGGTTAGCTATTAGTCAAGTGTAGCCTCTGTAGAGGGCAGAGTGACGCTTCCACTGCTACAGTACACTATGCTACAGTTTGTTTCCGTCTTCTATTTATAGTCGTCCATCTGTGCAATTTGTTTTCATTTTCTGTCAGCCCTAATGGGTTTGAAAGTTGTCATTCTCTATACTGTTTTTTCAGAACTCCTCCTGCAGTAGTGACCGTAGAAGCGAGCGAAAGCCCCCTCCCCCAGGTGGCTTCTTCTCCAGAGGAACCTGACCGTTGCAAAGTGCCGCATATTTTATCATCTCCAAACTCCAGAACGCCGGGTTAGCGACAGCGGAATAAAAGTGTCAGCTACAGAGAGAAGTGATGACGGAAATGAGATGATTAGCAGCAGAGTTTAGGAGAAGAAGACGGCTGAGAAAAGTAAGCAATAGTTTCACAAATAAAATTTCTGTAATTGTACTGAGGACGGAAGGGTGCAACTTGTACCATTTTCGTTACCTCTTGTCCCCGACGGCGATAGAGCTTGTACCTCGTCCGGTTTGGGGGGGGGGAAGGAGAAGACCCCCCGCGTTAACCTATGACTGTTATTGAACTGTGCTCATTAGAATTCTAAATATATGTACGTTTGGTTACTAAGCTACACTGAGCAAACAGTTCACGCTGACTAAATGTTAAGCAGATACAGGACGTATATATCCTTTCTTGATTAATTACAATAATTTCAATCAAGGCCTAATAGTAGATCGCTGTGTGGATTTGAACTCTCTGTCTTTAGACAGACTTGTTATGATCAAGAGTACATAATAACTAAGAGTGTGGCAAGCGTCACACTCTTAGTTATCAAGCAAATAACATCATCTGCACAATAACGGCCGACCCCCCCCCCCCCCACAACTGAGTATGTGCACTTCAAAGAAATTTGCACGGTATGCCTACGTTATAAAGCTCAAAAACACGGTCAGCCACGCGTCAGTTGGTTCAATGTGCGTCTGCTGCCAGCTTTAGAATGTAGGCATAGCGTGCAAATTTCTTTGAAGTGCACATACTCAGTTGTGGGGGGGTCAGCCGTTATTGTGCAGATTATATTTTTTGCTTGATAACTAAGAGTATGACGCTTGTCACACTCTTAGTTATAATGTACTCTTGCTATGATGTACTAATTAATAGGATAAGTTCTACACTGCTCCTTCACATGATTGCTGCTTTTCTCATTGTTAGCATTTTTGACATTTTCCTAGTCTGCATTTGTACAGGTCGACTGAGGAAATAAGTAAAATAATAGGCTATTTCTCATGGCCCGTAGCCAAGGAGAACTCGTCAATCTACTGTTCCCAAAGATGAGGTCTTTCCGCGCTAGTAGTTTTCCGTCTTGCCCGTATCTGTCACATTATGCAGTAGTTATTCGATTGTATTGTTTTTGGCCTGGAAAGCATGTTTCCGTTGGGCAACCGGAGCACCAGAAAAATGCACCAGAACTGCCAATACCTGCCGTCCCATCACCTGGGACTAACAGGAAATCAGAAACAGTAGTCAAAAGCTCGGGCTCTGCAGCTAACACACCGACTGCCCTCCCAGGGAGCCTGTAAACCCGGATTTCGTAGGTGAATTTGGTGAGGCTGCCTTCAAATATGATCAAGTCACTGTGCTCCCTGTTGGTTCCATTGTTGTCCTTCGAATTCAATCTGACAGCGACTATAAGAAGTGGGTACGCGTCGTGCAAAAAGTATATAATCCTGTTCTTTAAAGAAACGTCCAACAGGTGAAGTCTCACAGATTGATCCGCAGGTTTCTCCGGAAGGCTTCGCGTTCGTTCGTTCGAACAGCAGTCCGCTATGCGTAGTCCACTACGGCGATGTTTGTTTCAGTCTTTCAGTAAAAATGCATTCTGGTGGAACTACTGATAAATTCTGTCTTACACTGGTTTGCACCAAATGTGGTTAGCAAATGGTTAGCGGATTTGCTGCTAACCACTTGGTTAACTAAAAGTTAACCACAAACTATTTTGCACCAAATGTGGTTAACTTAACCACTTGCTAACCAAATGCTAAGCAAGTGGTTAACATTTGGTTGGCTAACCCTGCTCTCGAGCAGAGTTAACAACGAACTTGTAGTAAATTTTCAGGTTCTGGCAAGAAACTTAGAGACCAAACCGTAGAACTAAGAAAGAATAAATGGGATGTATATTCATGTTGGAGTATATTACATTATAACATGTTGAAGTGATTTTGATTTTTGCGTGATTCATGTGTAAGGTTGGTAAGAAAAATTAAAACTATCGTCTATTGCTCAAATCGGTAGTGTTCTTGAAAAATAGTTGTATTCGAATTATAATTTTTGTGGAGTTGATCACGAGATGTCGCTGCTCTTATACGACCTTTATCTTTTACCAATTGCATATTGAAGTTTTGTCTCACGAATGTCTTGTACCAACTTTATAAGTAATTATAAAAGCTCGTTTTCGTATAGACAGAATGCAAAAAATCGGAATTAAATGAATACACGGCACTAAAATGTTTAATCGTGAGCGAAGCCTTTTAAAATTTCAATGTAATTCATCGGATAAACGAGTGTAGCGGCGTAGTCTGATTGGTTCAGAGAAGTCCCGCCTCTAGCTCCTGCTAACCATTTGCTAACTACATTTGGTGCGAAGAAGTTGCTGCTAAGCAAATGGTCATGGTTAGCAAATGGTTAGTTAACCATTTGGTCAGCAAATAACCAAATGGTTAGCAAATGGTTAACCACATTTGGTGCAAACGGCCGTTAGTGATAACGTATATGTGCAACTTTCAACTGCGTAACCGTTGTTGTCACCCATTAAATCTCTGGTATTGGTATTCACGATGTCAGCCTTTGTTTCGCTTTTTCTTACTGTCTGAAATTGGTTTTGTTGTGAGAGAAAATTAGATGTGCTGTTGGCTGCTGGGACGAGGCTTATTATGAGTGACACTTAAAGGCGTTTTGTTGCATTTTTAATATTGTTTTGTCAGTACATAATGTATCTTTAGTTGGTCCTCGTTACCTCCTATAATGTTGAGTTTTATTGTGTGTCTGTAGTTTGGCTGTAAATATCCGTCTCATCTGCTTAAGTGCCTATAGTGTGTTGAGGGTTAACTCTGTCGTATTGCTTTTATTAAATATCTGGTTGTCCAGTTACATGTCAGACGCAGCGTATAAGTAATGTAGCATCCATAGTCTAAGTTGGATAATGCGATAGTGCTAAATCAACATGCTATCTGCAAGTGTAAAATATCATTCTCCTTTTGACCTTTTGAGCAAGTTGTTGCAAGTTTCAGGTGTACGTACGTTGCCAAGTTTGTGTATATTCCCATAATCTGTAAAATGGAACACGTGTTTTGTGCTGGGACTAAATCAAAATGCGCACCCTATAGTGTGCGTTAGTTTTTACCAGCATTTTGTGTTGTCTGTCGGTTTTGTCACTTTTTTATGTTCGTTGCTTTATAATTTCATTGTTTTGTACGTTGTTTTCTCTCTATTGCAACTGTTTCGTAACCACGTAGTATTCTTTGATCGAGGTTGTTAATGTCCTATCATACATCGTTGATTAGATGCTACATTCATGTTTCTGTTTGTTACCATTTGTCTTCAGTGAAATAATAAAAGCAGACTGTTGGGGGGCTCTAATTATTATCGTGTCGCGTCTGGAGAATTATGTTTGCCCAGTTTGCTCTTTGTTAGATAGTGTGTCCGACAGTCACCAGTCAGTCGCAGTTTTGACACTTCTCTAGACTGCTGATGGATAAGACTATTCAGGAAATAAGGTGCCTACTAACTTCGTCTGGCAGCTCCAATTAAGTACTAGACTATTACAGACAACAACGATTCTAAATTTGCATATTTTAAGCTCAAAAATCAATTTGAACTTACGCATATATTTCAAATAAAAGACAGAATCTGCGCTGACGTCAAATAGGAGAGAATTGACAATGTACTAAGCCACAAATTTCAGTCAAAGGCCTAATGTCTTCAGGTCAAAGTAGATTACTATGTGAATTAGAAGTCTACCTATCTGTACACTAACAAACATAGTAGAGCCAGTTCAACAACTGCTCCTTCACATTGTTGTGTCTTTTCTCATCTTTTGCAGTTTTGACATTTTACTAGACTACTGATGTATACGTCGACTGAGGAAGTTAGTAAAATACTAGACTATTAATCGAAGGTAGCAAACATTAAGGAGAAATTTAGGAAATAAGCTAAGCTAAAAATACAATAAAAAATTATTTCGTACATAAATTCTTTGAGTGCTGTCTTTTCATGTTTCCACCTAATGAAATGCGAAAACAGTGTCACAGTTGTTGGGAACGTTCAGTAGACTCTTCAGTGCTAAATTCCACAAGCAACAAATCTTTGGCAAAGTTTTCGCACTGCAGCTTTAATTTTAATTCTTGTTTACTGTATTTTCAGATTTGTTATGTAAGCATTGTTAGAATGCCTGTGGACAAGAGGCACAGGTGTCGACTGGAGTTTTCTGCCCAAACATGCCAAATTTGCTGAACCAGGAATAAGACGAGAGTGTAGTCTCAATGGTCGCTTAGTCACATGCCTGGTCTGGGATCCGTTGCGTGGACACGAAGGTCAAATCGTTTGCTACAAACACAATGTGCCGTTACACCAGGGTAGGTGGGGACTCCATCCTGACAGACCTCCTCGAGTTTGTTGGGATATCAATGACCCTGTCTACGTCATATGTCGCCAGTATACGTGTCCAGAAGGGGGTCCGAGAGGACAAGAGATCGCCGCTACGCATCTGCCAGTATGCTATCAGGCTACTTTCTTTATGCAGCCGTGCTTTGTTCCGTGAAGAACGGTAAACAGTATTGCTGAGGCTTCGTCAGGCATACGAAGACAATGGCTACATGGGGACACAGTTTCCTACCAGGACATACTTAAGGCGTTGGTTTCGGTATGACTTTCTTCTGCACTATGATCAGTGGGCGCGGTTAAAGAACTGTACACTTTGTCTCCGGCTTACTCACAGTGATCATTTCTTGTCCATCGACCATACTTTTAAATTTGTGCGCACAGTAGGAATAAGTGAGAACGGTTTATGGAACCGATGTTTCTACAGTGTCTTGACGGTGCTGGACGGTTTTGGAATAATAGTTGGACTAAAGCTCTGCACTACGACCAGTTACGACGAAATAGGTGATTGCCTGCTAGCCGCTGCTGAGCAAATGAAGCAATATGGAATCATCATTTACATATTTGTGACTGATATTTGGTGAGAGGAAAGCTGCCGGCGTTACTTGGGCCAAATATGGGAAACTGCCGGCGTTACTCGGGCAAAATATTAGTGTCTGTCAGGACCTATATCACATAGCGAGCATTTCAAAAGGAATGTCAAAGCGCCACAGGCTCTATGGTGAATTCCTTCTAGCGATACGGGAAGTATTCAGACAACCCTTTGACTGGGGCCGCCACAGACGTGCCCCCACGCCGTCAAAAGAACAAATGCTCGAAAACTTCCGCCGATTCCGCCATGAGTGGAGAAATTAGCGCTATTGGACAGATGATGGACCTCTCCTACCAGGTGTGAACAGCAAATTTGAAGCTATTTGCGACCGTGTGGAAGTCCCTGTCTAAGGTATGCTACGATGATTTCTGTATATAAATGTTGTCGTGCTCAGAGTTTCATTCACTTTCGTATACCTCCATTTTTTACAAAGTAGGTTCTGCTACATTAAAAGGAACGGTCGGCGGGTGCTAATTCGCAGTTGTAGCAAAAATTTCCTGGAAAATCGTTAATCGACAGATTCTAGCATAGCATTTTCACCGATAAAAAGTAATTAGGCTCACAACGTCAATACTTTGCAAACAAATAACAGTCGACTGGACTGAAGCCCCACTCATAGTTGCCAACAACTGAACATGCCCGTTGCTGCCTTCACTGTCGTAATAGGCGCAGGTTCTAGCATTCTATTTTGTTTAAAATAAGTAGCGTCGGTTTTTGTTTCATGAAAATATATGTGCAGCGCTCCTTGTTAGATGCTCTGTGAATCTACCTGCAAGTTATCTGCACCATTTCTTATTACATCACAAAATTCTAGTCCTGTTCAAAATCCTTTTTATGTCTCCAGCGACAGCCAACTAACTATTACTGGTCTCATTTTGGTATATATCTTTGTTTAGTGACTTGCCCGTGGGTGTCGGCACAAACTGGAATGATGATGGTCAGAGACAGGTGGATTCTTAAACATCATAAACACTGTGGTGAGCTGCAGTTCCAATCAATCATACTCTCATCATTCGCAATACGCTGGATGCTCTGCATCAGCCAATACAGAAAGAGGTGAGAACTGTTTCCGTTCTGCGTCGACTATACTGGAACAAGAGATTACTTGTCTGCAGCGAGAACAGAGAGCGCATCGCCGCATTAGTGCGTCTTGCCAGTTTAGAAACTATCGATAAATCATTGCCAAAACCGTCACAGGAAGGCGAACAGAGCCCCCATTGCATTGATTTTTGGGCACAGTTGAACGACTTGTTGCTACAACAATGGCCTGCAGGGTGGGGGCCTTTGTTTGTCTGTTTTCTGCCAATGCTTAACGACAGCACGATAGTACGTAAAATTGAGGAAATGTCGTGCCCGTCAGAAAAAATATTGTCGACACTTCGATACGATTTGCCACGCACCTTACAAAGATTCGTGTGGGACACCGATAACTGGAACGGTTACGTCGGGCTCGGATGGAGTGACAATGACGTTGACAAATTTGCTGAGCCCTTAATTGGGGATGGCCTGATCAGTACGGAGGGGCACAGATCATCGCCGATTTTTCGAAATTCCGATTCTAGTTACTACTGACGTATCTCTGGTTCCTCATTTCGTGATACTGCCAGCATTATTATTGGTTTTAAC
>JASAND010027347.1:0-18840 GCA_030248195.1 Trissonchulus latispiculum | reverse complement strand
GGTGACAAAATATCGGCACCTGGGAACCCAAGGGTGATTGGATTAAGTTACCCTCTTGTCTTAAAATTCAAAACATTATTCTTCGCTTCGCATGATAAATTTGACATTTACAGTGTGAAAAAGCGTAAAAAGGGCTTTAAAACGATGTGCATATCTCACTATTTACATGGTTTCTATCAAAAGTTACAGACGGTTGATTTGATTATATGACTTTGTTCTCTTTTCAAGGCTTACCATTTTGATTGCCAATGTAAAATCGAATCGTTCGGAAATGAATTCTACAGGTCTTAAAAAGAAACTTTTGTGTTGGATTTGTTTATTATTTTATGGAATGCATTGTACGACTTATTACTAGTATAATATTTAGGTTTAAATCGCAAGATTATGAGATTCAGTGAGATTGACTTTCAAAGTTTTCGAACACTCATGAAATACAGAAAATTGCATAAATCAAAAATTCAGCGAAAATATACCTGCGTAGGGTTTATACAAATCGCGCAAAATTTGAGCTAATTTCATTCAGTCGTTGATGAGTGGCAGGCATCGTTTTTGAAATTTCAGCTTATCCCTGCTATCTGCGTCGCAAGCCAATCACTGGATTATTCAAATTCTATATATTGCTAGCATTTAACACTAGCTACCACTGCTGAATGTTTGAAGTAGCTTCGTTGAAAAAACAGGAGAACCATCTCCGGTACTGCAAGCGCCCCCTTTAGTTATGTGAAAGTTGCGCACAAAGGTGCGTCTGCCTTAGTATCGCCGCGTCACGCTCATAGTTATTAGGCCTGCGACTTGATCTGCACGATAACTGCTGATCCTACAAATTAGACCCATGATTGCAAACAAGTTTGCACACTAGTTGTACTTTCGAGCTTTAGAACGTAAGGCATAGCGTGCAAATTTCTTTGAAGTGATGGATCTAATTTGTGGTGCACTCTTAGAAATACTTTAGAGTTTCTACTGGAACAACTCCAGTAGCTCAAAAATACTAA
Organism: Trissonchulus latispiculum; assembly: GCA_030248195.1. Taxonomy (NCBI): domain Eukaryota; kingdom Metazoa; phylum Nematoda; class Enoplea; order Enoplida; family Ironidae; genus Trissonchulus; species Trissonchulus latispiculum. The sequence continues at coordinate 17,848 of JASAND010027347.1, read as the reverse complement.
AGACTTTAGTAGATTTGACTGGATGGTGAAGTAATAAGCACTGATGTAGTCCAGTAATAGGTACTGGAAATGTCTTAGTAAGAAATTACTGGTTTCTCCAGTATTCTACTAAATATTTTGAGTAAAATTTACTGGATTTGGGTTGTTCAACTTACTGGATTTTCCGGTAATTTGTAAATTGGTCCAGTTGTAAAATTGCACCAAACTCCTACAATGTGTCGAAACACAAAAATACCGGATTTTCCCGTAGCTTTTACTACTTTTCCCAGGGCTCCGTTGCATAAAACACTGATTACTGATTAATCAGTAATCAGTAAGCAGAAATCAGTAGATTCCGTTGCATAAAATTTACTGCAGTGTTGGAAAATAAGAAATTTTGCGGGCCGGGTCAGCCCGCGGGCAGATGTGGTCCTACGGGCCGGGCCACGTACGCCAGCTCGGGACCGCAAATTTCTACGGGCCGAACGGTCCGACGTCGCACGGCTATTTTTATGTCTTCCATTTTTCACAAACAACAAATAGCAATAATAAGTGGCCACTGGTCAGTCGATTACGTGTTTGGTAAATATTGCATTGTTATGCAGAATTCCACACATTTTCCTATGCAAATCCAAGCTGTCGCTCCTACTCCACTCTTAACCTTATGTTACAATTCCGATTCCATTAGTTTTCAAATATGCTGTCCTACTTTTTTTTGAAGCTTTTCACTTCCTCAAACTAAATGTCTCTTGTGTTAAGTTTGTCTAACAAGGTTTTGGATGTTGGTTACGTTTCGAATTGGCAATGACAATCGCAACAAGAGCACTGCGTCTTAAACTGCGAACGATGCCCCCTTACATCAATACCAATACAATCAAACCTAATTATATAAGCGAATGTTTTTTTCATTCCAATCATACATTAACATAGGGTCGGGTTCTGGGGGGGGCTTGTACCCAGAAAATTTTGAGGGGGCTTGTACCTTGAACAAAAATTTTCAGGGGGCTTGTACCTCAAGAATAAATTTGTAAACTTTTTCGAAAAATTAAATTTCAAAATTTTGACCGATTTTCCTGAAAAATTAAGCATTTTTGCTAAAAAAATTCCGGCGAAGCCGAAATTTAATTTTTCGAAAAAGTTTACAAATTTATTCTTGAGGTACAAGCCCCCTGAAAATTTTTGTTCAAGGTACAAGCCCCCTCAAAATTTTCTGGGTACAAGCCCCCCCCAGAACCCGACCCTATGTTAATGTATGATTGGAATGAAAAAAACATTCGCTTATATAATTAGGTTTGATTGTATTGGTATTGATGTAAGGGGGCATCGTTCGCAGTTTAAGACGCAGTGCTCTTGTTGCGATTGTCATTGCCAATTCGAAACGTAACCAACATCCAAAACCTTGTTAGACAAACTTAACACAAGAGACATTTAGTTTGAGGAAGTGAAAAGCTTCAAAAAAAAGTAGGACAGCATATTTGAAAACTAATGGAATCGGAATTGTAACATAAGGTTAAGAGTGGAGTAGGAGCGACAGCTTGGATTTGCATATGGAAAATGTGTGGAATTCTGCATAACAATGCAATATTTACCAAACACGTAATCGACTGACCAGTGGCCACTTATTATTGCTATTTGTTGTTTGTGAAAAATGGAAGACATAAAAATAGCCGTGCGACGTCGGACCGTTCGGCCCGTAGAAATTTGCGGTCCCGAGCTGGCGTACGTGGCCCGGCCCGTAGGACCACATCTGCCCGCGGGCCGACCCGGCCCGCAAAATTTTCTTATTTTCCAACACTACAGTAAATTTTATGCAACGGAATTTACTGATTTCTGATTACTGATTACTGATTAATCAGTAATCAGTGTTTTATGCAACGGGGCCCTGGGAAAAGTAGTAAAAACTACTGGAAAATCCAGTATTTTTGTGTTTCGACACATTGTAGGAGTTTGGTGCAATTTACAACTGGACCCAGTACAAATTACTGGAAAATCCAGTAAGTTGAACAACCCAAATCCAGTAAATTTTACTAAAATATTTAGTAGAAACTACTGGAGAAACCAGTAATTTCTTACTAAGACATTTCCAGTACTTATTACTGGACTACATCCAGTACTTATTACTTCACCATCCAGTCAAATCTACTAAAGTCTTTAGTATTTTTGAGCTACTGGAGTTGTTCCAGTAGAAACTACTAAAGTATTTCTAAGAGTGCACCACAAATTAGATCCATCACTTCAAAGAAATTTGCACGCTATGCCTTACGTTCTAAAGCTCGAAAACACAACTAGTGTGCAAACTTGTTTGAAATCATGGGTCTAATTTGTAGGGGATCAGCAGTTATCGTGCAGATCAAGTCGCAGGCCTAATAACTATGAGCGTGACGCGGCGATACTAAGGCAGACGCACCTTTGTGCGCAACTTTCACATAACTAAAGGGGGCGCTTGCATTACCGGGAATGGTTCTCCTGTTTTTTCAACGAAGCTACTTCAAACGTTCAGCAGTGGTAGCTGGTGTTAAATGCTAGCAATATATAGAATTTGAATAATCCAGTGATTGGCTTGCGACTTAGATAACAGGGATAAGCTGAAATTTTCAAAACGATGCCTGCCACTCATTAACGACTGAATGAAATTAGCTCAAATTTTGCGCAACTGTGTAAACCTAGCGCAGGTGCTATTTTTTCAGTTTTTTGATTTATGCAGTTTTCTGTATTTCATGAATATTCGAAAACTTTGAAAGTCAATCTCACTGAATCTCACTGAATATACGATTTAAACAAACTATTATGCTTTTAATAAGTCGCACAATGCATTCCATAAAATAATAAACAAATCCAACACAAAAGCAACTTGAAAAGCCCTGTAGAATTCATTTCCGAACGATTCGTTTTTACATTGGCAGTCGCTTTGGAAATGGTAAACGTAACTTTGTCATATAATCAAATCAACCGTCTGTAACTTTTGATAGAAACCATGTAGATGAGATATGCACATCGTTTTAAAGCTCTTTTTACGCTATTTCACACTGTAAATTCAAATTTATCATGCGAAGCTGAAATAATGTTTTGAATTTTAAGCCAAGAGGGTAGCAATCCAATCATGGGTTCCCAGGTGCCGATATTTTGTCACAAGATAGCCCGCTTTCCAGAGTAGACTCACTTAGAATTTCTTCATAACTGAACAGTCTGTCCAAATCTTACATCAATAATCCCGATAATGCATGCGCTACCTTAACCGATTTAGTTCAAATTTGGTATGAATGCATTTGAATACATTTCTGGTCGATCTGCAGCAAAATTTTAAAATTTTAAAAATTAGAAACTTTTAATGTTTCCAAGGGGACCAAGGGAAACTGAAACATTTTGTCTTCAATTTTGTTAAAAAGTTGCATGCAGGGGTTTTCTGGGTCGCTGAACACGAATCTGAAAACCATTTTTCGATCCAGCTTTGCGTTAGCTAGAAACAAGCTAAAACTGTAAGGTTAACATTTAACCTTGTATCAAGTAGGAAGCAAGTAGCTAGTAGCAAGAGTACATAATACAGAAGAGTATGACAGCGGGCATACTACGGTACATTTCACGGAAAGAGTGCCAGTTGGAGAAGTTTTAAAAATTGGAGAAATATCGCCAACATTGGTGTTTTTCGCCAAAGTTGAAGTAAAGTCCAAACAGAATTGGCGAAAAGCCATTGTAAAAACCTTTTTCCTGATTACTTTCCTACTTTTTGGCCACTATCGGCGAAAAGTCCTGCCTAACTGTAACACTAAATTTGCCCAGTCAGTCCGGACTTTTCGCCAATATTGGCGAAAAGGTATGAAATTATTCATGAAAAAGGTTTTTACAATGGCTTTTCGCCAATTCTATTTGTACTTTACTTCAACTTTGGCGAAAATCGCCATTAGTTGGCGATATTTCTCCAATTGTTAAAACTACTCCAACTGGCACTCTTTCCGTGAAATGTACCGATACTATATGTATTATAAGCGTGTAGAGTTGTGCCCGGGCCTTGAATTAGGCCTCGGGCTCAGGGCCTTGTGTGCACTGGGCCGGCCCGGGCCCAAGTTATTGGAGGGACAGGCCCGGTCAGACGCGAAGCCCCCACCTCTGCAAATTGAATCCATCACTTCAAATAATTTGCGTGTCCTAAAGCTCAAAACAGACACAAAACTCATGCACGTGTTTTTGACCTTTAACGCAAAAGCACAGAGCGGGCGTAGCCCCGTTTCGACTGGGTACCAATTTGCGGGGGGATCAGCCGTTAGCGTGCAGAGGACATGCCAAGCCGATAGAGTATGCCAGCTGTCATATCTAATACGTACTGTTGCTAGTTGTGATGGGCACTGGATATACCGAAATTTTTAATTCGGATAATTTTTATATCAGGACAATATCCGATTTGAGAAATATACCGGCTATCCGCTTACATTTTAGACAAAGTAATTAAAAATTGAGAAATTTTTGACAAAAATTTCAAAATTTTAGAAGTATTTTTTAAAAGATATCCCTGAAAACTTTGAAAACCACGGTTGTAGCTTGGCTGTATGATAATGACTTACCGCACCGTGAAATTGACAGAAAAATTGAAATTCAAACTACGAAATCGAAAAAATTCTCGTCCTTAGGTTTTGAATAGGCAGATAATCGGATATCCGGATGTCCGTTAAAGCAAATAGGAGCATATTCGGATATAAAAACATTCGGTGCCCATTAATACTTAGAATCACAATCAAAACGACGGTAGTACTTTAATGAAAGGTTTACAAGCGATATAAAGCATAAAATCAATAGAACGATTTGAAAAACCAATCTGATCTAGCTTGACACTTTGACTTAATTGATTGGCATGCTTAAATGAATAAATAAGTTATACATAAGATAAAGCAATACATAACTTGGCCCTAGCCCAAACCAGCGTCACAGAATACAAAAATACCAGAATGGTAAACAATAGTTAAAATTATCAGTCTTCAGTTTTCATACTAAAGCTTCATGGAACAGTTTACATCTCAATAGGTTTAAAAATTGATAGTCGAAAAGATGGTGCATAAGTCTATCATAAACTCGGTTCATTCGCAACGCACAGACGCCCATCACATAATAAAACAGAAAAGAAGCAAATAACTATAATCTAAGCTAGCACATCCTAACCCTAACCGTCACCTGGGACTGAGAAGTTAAAATCCGTAAGCAACAGCAGAATCAATCAGCCGCCGAAGTGTAGCAAGCTGAACCATAGCGCGCAAAATAAAAAAAACACAATTTGGCAAGTGCAGAAACAAAATACAGGCCTGGGCTTACTACAAGTATTTAAGGTGGTGATTCCTTTTGGGCACATATTGTTGTTTGGCGGCGTAAATCAAGATGAAATTCGATGAAACTTTCCGAAATAAGTTCTTTTAGCGTTCTAACATCCTCCGCGCAATCCCGATTCAAAAAGTCGAGATTTCCGGTCAGAGTGGTTTTTTCCAATTTCTCAACGTTTGGCAGCTGCTATACAGTTATGACTATATTCATTCGAAAGATCTCATTGAGCTTCACATTTTTGCTTTTTAAAGCAAGTTTCTAGCTTTTCTCTACCGTGAGATATAGCCGATTTTCTTGTTTTGGCGTAGAAAACTTGTCATTTTTGCAAAAATCAATTAATCCAACATTTCTTCAACTACGCAAGCCGTAAAATCAAACTAAGGGCGTCGATCTGAAGGTTTCACAGGGACAAATTATCCGACGCATGATCGTCTTCCAACTACTATCCTGTAGGCTGCTATCATAAAAAATGTAGTTTTTGCAAAAACACGACCAATTTGTTTCCAAAGATTGTGGAGCATTCATCATGCAAGCTAGAGGGCTGCTATACTGAACAAATGTGTTCTGCACAAATATACCCAGGGACGACTTTTTAGTTGTCCCGATTGCTGCTTTCTAGCTAAAGTAATGGCTTGACAAATTTGGAAAAAGTAGGCAAAATCCAGGTTACGCACACATTTCAGCTTATTTCTCTACAACGAAGAGCGATTTCACAATAAATAAAAAATCGTCCCCAGCTATTTGATGGAGGTATCGAATGATATAACCGATGTCTCGCGAAAAAAATTTACTAGAGTCTGCAAAAATTCTGGAAAATTATACTTCTTCTAAAATGTGTTAAAACTATTTTAGAAAAGCAGCATTAGTTTCGTGGCATGCATTAAAAAGAGGAAATGTCAAGCTACATTTTGATATAAAAATGGCTTCTTAACTCCAAGTAATGAATGAGTAATAATTGTGCAAACTTTATGTGACCAAAGGGAATCACCACCTTAAGAAATCAGATCCTTTTGCAAAAGAGTGCTGAAGACAAACCTTGAAGACATTTAGAAAATCTGCAAATTTTGACATCCCAAATTTGCTAAAAAGAGAAATTGCTGGTCAGCTCTTTCTAAAGCATTTTGCTTAGGAACAGGGGCGTTCAAAATTCCTTCTTGTTTAAATAAGCCCAGACAAATGCAACATATGAAACATCACACTTATCATATTATTATTATTATACACAATTTAAGTAAACTGTAGGACAGTGTCAAGATGATATCTTTCAGTCGAGCAGAATCGGATGGAATTAAAATCAGATCAATCAACAAAAGACCAGGCTTCACTTGGCCATAATTTCACTGACAACCTAAAATACTCAAGTCATCAATTAAGAAACAGGAGGAAGAAGATGGGGAGGTGATTAAAAAATTAAAAGGAAACTATTCTAAAATTGAGAAAATTTTCACAAAGAACGACAATATATTAAATTTATCTACTAACATATAAAACGGTAATTTTAAAATATTTTACACTGAACATTAACAAAAATAGATAACAGTGAAAAATGATGAGAAGGGGCAGATCATATATACAGCATAGACTCGTCACTAAACGCCTCCCCCACCCTTCTCCCCACATTTGAACTCTGGTGAGCAACTACTGGTACTATTGCTTCAAAGCGGTCTGCTCTAAAAGCTGTAAGAGCGGAGCTACACTGGTCTTGAAAGTTGGAAACCGTGTCTAAGCTCCTTTTTAAGGTTACTTTCTTCTACATGCTTAGCCTGGCATTTTTAGTGGGGGGGGGCGGGGGCCCCCCACTTTTCGGTTCCCCCTCCACTTTTCGGAGCCCCCCCACTTGCGCCCCCACCCACTTTTTTGGGGGTCGCCCAAGTGTCAAAAAATTAGGTTTTTGAGGTCAAATTTTCAAAAAGTTTCTCAATTTTTAGCTAATTTATGAACTTATAAGCTCATTTTAAGCTTAAAAACAGCGATTTGTTTGCGTTTTTACCTTAAAAATGCTAATTTTTCGCTAAAAATTCAGTATATTTTACCTTTGGGTTGCCCCCCCACTTTTCGGAAGCCCCCCCCCCACTTTCCCCTCCCTGGGGGGCACTTTCAAATGCCTAAAACCCTAAAACCCTAATTCAACCCTAAAAAATGCCAGTTAGCCAGTTCACAAAGAAAATAGGACTTCTACGTAACAGTTTCATTTTACCGCTTATAAACAACATTAAACAACCGTAAACTATGTAGGTACCCAAACCAAGCTGATCCCTCTCTCTCCTACCTTAGTTAGATCCATTCCAGTGAGTGCCTGAACAGCGGGTGGCAAGGAACCGGCCAATCGGGTCACTTCCCCGGTAGTTCGATCCTGACCTCCGATCATGACCACTTCACGGGTTTTGGCCAGAGGTGCTGCCAATTCAGCAGCTATCTAAAACAAAATCTAACATTGCATTATTCAGTCAGTCATTACTAACCAGACAGACACTTAAACAAGCAAGGGAAAGGACTGCTTGTGAGAGAAAAAACGGAATAGGCATTTTATAAACCTACATTAACTAAGAAAAGCAGAAAAAAGACTGCTTTAAAATGTAATCTGGACTAGGAAATATACCAATATCTATCTACCTGTTTTTTAAATAAACGACCGGAACGGTACTGCAACAAAAGCGCTTGTCTTGTTTTACAAACCCACGGCCACTGCGAAATAAGTGAAAAACCGCAAAAAATGTCGGGTCTCTCCCTTAACTAGTTTCATCAATCTTGAACAAACAAACCTGAGGTAAGGCTTCCAGTACAAGGGAAGTCATGGCAGCGTCCCCGTACTGCTGATAGGCGGCGGCTCTCATCCGCATTCGTTCCGCCTCCGCTTTGCCCACGGCTTCGATGGCTGCAGCTTCAGCATCACCCACCAGGCGAACTCGCTCGGCTGCCGCTTCGGCCGCTGCAATCTGACGTGTCCTAAAAACAAAAGCAACTTTGTTGTTGGCACTTAAGAACAAAATACAAAATACAAGATCAAGGTAATTTTTGAAATAAATTTGTTTACACATCCGTTTGCACATCGACACGGGTAATGATAGTGGTATTACAGCGTAATTGGTATATAGTAGACTGAGGCCACGATCACTTCAATCACAACTTCGCTTGCACATATTATAAACTCAAAATCTAGGTATATTCGACAAAATCATCCAAGCTAATTTGCAAAATAAAGCAACATGGAGGCAGCTGTAGCTCAATAATCCCACTGAACTCCCACAGCCCACAGAAATGCGATAGATCCAACTAACTAGCCAGAGGGTAAATTGACTCTTCGCTCTGTAGGGTAAACACAAAGATCAATTTCAGACCTACAACTTGGAAATTTCTGAGTAACCCACTCCAGGATGTGAACAACGAAAAAAATACCTCTGCCCTTCGGCAATGGTCTGAACTTTGAAGGCATCAGCTTCAGCGGGCAATCTCACAGTTCCGTAAAGATCCTTCTCCTTCCGCACAATTTCCTTCTCTTCCACTGAAATCTGCTTACGCCGTTCCACCACCTAAAATACAAACATAAAAATCACAAACAGCACATAGAAATCAGTAAAAATTACGACTGCTTGAGCCATTTTGATATAATTATTACGCTGGACAGAAGACAGAAAAGGGGAAAAGCGCAAGTAACTTACGTCAATCTGCAATTCTTCTTGTCTAATCTTTTGTTTCTCTCTGGCGCCTTGCAATTCGTAGGCCAGCTCAGCCTCCGCTTTCTGAAACAAATCATCAACAAAGTCAACAGGAAAGATAAAGCATATATTATATTATCTCAATCTCAGTTGCCTGGGCTCTTCATGCTATCGCCTAACCCTTCACAAAACAGACCCTTTCTCACACCGACCTTTCCCAAGAAAGAGGTCGCTCACTCTTGATAAAGCGCGCGCCGCGCGCGCGCACACACACACACACACACACACACACACACACACACACACACACACACACACACACACACACACACACACACACACACACACACACACACACACACACACACACACACACACACACACACACACACACACACACACACACACACACACACACACACACACACACACACACACACACACACACACACACACACACACACACACACACACACACACACACACACACACACACACACACACACACACACACACACACACACACACACACACACACACACACACACACACACACACACACACACACACACACACACACACACACACACACACACACACACACACACACACACACACACACACACACACACACACACACACACACACACACACACACACACACACACACACACACACACACACACACACACACACACACACACACACACACACACACACACACACACACACACACACACACACACACACACACACACACACACACACACACACACACACACACACACACACACACACACACACACACACACACACACACACACACACACACACACACACACACACACACACACACACACACACACACACACACACACACACACACACACACACACACACACACACACACACACACACACACACACACACACACACACACACACACACACACACACACACACACACACACACACACACACACACACACACACACACACACACACACACACACACACACACGTCGTCGTTGGCCGTCAGGCCAAAGCCACTGATCAAATTTTTTATCTGCTAACTGAAAAACCTGATGTCCATACTCTTTGCATAGGCGTGTAAATGAAGTGATTGTTAACAAAATAAATAATAATATAAACAAAAATAATCAATCAAACAATGTTCACTCACCACAATATATTAGCATTAAGCTAAGTTTTAAAGAATCAGTATGATGGCGTCGACGTAGCGAATACTCCAGTAAAAAACTTTCCATATCTTATGAAATGCTACACAGTGCAAACGATATCCCCCGAAAATATTTCTCCAGACGATCATGTCTCCCGCCAAATATTTGTGTTGCAGACTAGCGTACGTATGTTGCTTGTCTACAGACGACGCCTGAATTAATTTTTGGCAAAGATGATGCCCCAATTCTACGCTGACTACTGATTTGTCTGCTTGTGTCACTCGTTTGTTCGTTCGACGACTTACCGCTCGATTAACTTCCGAGTCAAAGGCAGCCTGATTCATTTCAAACACTCGCTTTTGATCGGCCACATGAGCGTCCGTTTCAAACTTCACATCCATAGCATTCTTTTCACATTCCGCCTCCTGGAAAAGTTAATTGTTCAACAAATGAAAAAGTGAAAGGCAAGCCCGGTTCCTTCGGTAAGAGAGAAGACTTGAGCTGTCATTCTCCACCAGCTCCTCGTTCTATCAAGACCACTTTGTTTTGCCAATAGCATTCAAACTTTGTGTAAACCACACGGTGTCCTGGGTTTGCAAAGACGATGTTTTAAACATACTGCGTTGTTCTTACGTAAGAAAACCTACACATAGCCAGCTCACTAGTCACTACACGCTTAAAGTTTCAGGATACGCTAGATTTAGAGCTTGCACGCACTGCTCACAGTACTGCAACCGATTTAGACAGAGCAAAGGTGGTCCAAAGAAGTAAAACTTTTCTAGCTCTATGTTTGTGTAATTAGTGGTTAATTGGGCACTGTTTTCGTGGTTGCATTGGATAGCCAATAACGTTAGACAGCACTGGACCATGCATTGGTTCACAGTCACTATAGTTCAACGACGAACTCCGCCAAGCTTAGTAAATTCAACTGCAGCAACGATGAACACAACTCCAAAAGTCCTGGGCTGGAACACCAACGTTCGAAAGTTCGAGACATTGCGGCAATGGTAATTCGTTAGGAAGCATCATCATCATCATCATCATATCGGAGGTCGGATAAGGCAAGGCCTAGATACGGCGGGCCAGAAGCTCACTGTCAGAATCCAGAAGCCCAGAAGCGGAGGAAGCATAGGACGGCTACCGGAGATTCCCATATGCAGGAAAGGTTTGGGTTTGGACCAAGACGGAGAAGTTGTGGTCTGGTGTGTCTGTGGCACAGTGAATAAGCTGATCCAGATCCTCATCTTCCCCCAACTGGCAATAGGGGCATGACTGGGTAGGGTAGGCTATCGGGTCGAAGGTGCATTTGACAGTTTGGAGGAGCAGGCATTTTCCCGTACGTAGTTGGCTAAGTAGGTAGCTGTCCGTTCGAGTTAAATAGTTTTTAGACGATGTTAGATAGGTGTAGTCACACATGAATTTCGGTAAAGTGCAACTTACTACCCAGGTTTGAAGCAGGGACAGGGCCGAGGTTTCCATAGATTTGTTTTCCTCGAGGATGGACTAAGCCTCCTCTACAGTCAAAATTTAGTCAAAGTCAAGCCTCATTTACAGTCAAAATGTGTTCTGATCATTGATCTGGCGGTTTGGAAGTCGATTGGTGTCCATTGCTGTGGGAGGGAACACTGGTGTCAAGGGTGTCTGAAATTTCATTACCCGAGACTTCAGAATGACCCTGGCACCCACTGGAACATGAAGGAAGCTATCGTTTAAATGCCGAGTAGTTGGTTGATCCTAGGGTGGTTGTGTTCGCGCCGTGAATCGGGCCTCGGGCTGGGCCGGCCCGGTCCGGGAATTAATTCTTGCACCCGACCCGAGCCCGAACCGAGCAGGTCCACAGGCCCGAACCGAGTCGGGCTGCTCAGGCCGTTCGGGCTGCTCGGGGCGTTAAAGCCATTCTATCAGCTCACAGTATCAGGGTTGATTCTGGAGTAGAATTATTTTTGGCACTACATAGGACATATCAAAACTATTACGAGTTAGAACTTCATCCTAGTCATGCCTTTCTGTGCGACAACAGGTACAGTAGCTAGCATTTGCACTTAATTTCTGCTTATTGATATTACTAGTTAATACAAAGGCTACAAAGACTACAAATTTTTGAAAAAAGATAACATCGCGTTCTTTAAATATTTTAAAAATAATATAAATATTTTAAATATTATTCAAATATTCAAATACAGATATAAAACTTTACATTTTCGAAATATGCCTATGTTTAAGGTATTTATATTTCTGAACAAATATTTGTACATACTTAAAATAGCTTCTTTTATTTTTTAACTTACTTTAATATTTATCCAGTAAGGTGAGTACTTTTTCCAAGTTCTAAAGCAACTCGGGCTGCTCGCGCCGTTCGGGCCGTGGTTCCGTTCGGGCTGATCGGGCCTTGACTCGGGCCTCTGGCTTCGGGCCGGCTGGCCCGAGCCCGAACCGAGAAATCAGTCCGGCCCGATCCCGAGCCAGACCCGAGAAATTTCTTAATGGCACAACCCTAGTTGATCCTTCCTCTATAGGTACATACAAGCTTAACTCACAATGAGTCTAATAAATAACCTCTGAGAGGATTGTCTTAAGTTTGCTATTCTATTCTGCTATTCTTAAGATAATCATTTACAGCCAACGTAGATACCTTAATCCCTGCATCTCGATTGGCTTCAGCCACACCGATAGTGGCATTTCGTTTAACAACAGCCGTCTGTGTTCGACCCAGTGAGTCTAGGTAGTCTACTTTGTCATACACATCCTTAATCGTAAAGGACAGAATTTCCATTCCTTAATAAATTAAAAGGTAAGTTAAATGCAAAACGATAAAATATTTCCTGCAATAAAAACAACACTGAACCATAGCTATGGCACATTTTCTTCCTGTACTCACTTGGGTGCATTTTCCTTAAGTTTGAAGCAGGTTGCAGACACGAAAAATATGCTTTCAGTCAACTTAGTCACGCAGAATAAGCCCAATGTCGAAACTGATACTGTCAATAAAACAGAAGCAACCAGCAATTATTGAACGACACATCCATCACTTACCCATCCTTCCGAGATCAGGGGCTGCAACATCACGAACACGATCAGCAAATTCGTCACGATCGCGATAAATTGATTCGACCGTCAATGTTCCTAAAAAATCAGAAAACTATAAAACGTAGACAGTAATCAATTAAAGTTAATCAATCATAGACAGAAATTATGTACGAAGTTTACTTCCCAAACATTCTAGCTTCAAACATTCCCAAACAACAAGCTTTCATTTTCGCAAAAATTAATCCGACCAAAACGAATCAAAAACACTAATCATTCGAAAACAAGACACACAAAAGTTTTTAAAACACAAGTTATTTAAGTTAACATGACTATTTTGACGAAGACCTGATTTCAGCAATAAAAGCATATTTGGCTGACACGATGTGAACACACGTACCCAGTATGGCCCGCAGGTGGCCTTCTAGGGTTTCTGTGAGGACGTGTCGGACATGTTCTATTGGCTGGCCCATAAACTGTTCGCAGGCAACTTCCAACAAGGCCTTTTCGGTCATAACCTGAAAATACACGCACAATCTGCACGTCTGTCATAACTTGAACTTATGTTCAAATTTTCAATTTGTGTATGAATGTGCTAACAGAAGATTGACTGACAGTTGGCTATGGCGTGCATTAGGACTTTGACACGTCGCAAGTCACAGCCGGGTCATGAGTATATTTTAAACAAGACAAGTTTAATTTTCGGAGGAGCTTCCAGTGCTCAGAACGTGGCCCATTTAGGGCGCGAACCTAATGATTATAGTTAATGAAGTTAAAAGGTCTATCTAAGCAGTTTAACTTGAGCGAGTTCCTATAAAACTCATTTAATCCTAAGACCTGAAACCAAAGGACAGCCAATTTTATTCACTTAACTTACTGCGAGAAAAGGTCCTACTAAGCATAAAACATCGAAATAGCCCCAAAATAGTATCTAGCATGCATACCTTAACCTGAGCAACACCAGTGACAGTAATAGGAACACCTTCCGCCGTTTCCACGGCTTCGCAGCGCGGAATTAGGGTCATCACTTCCAGTGAGATTCTGAAGAAAAGAAACACAGTGCTAAGCTCGCCGGCGGAGATTTGAGGAGCGAGGCGATTTTATAACAAAACAATTTTAGTTTAAAAATCAATAAAATTTAGTAAACTGTAAACACAAAAGTAATAACACATATATACTGCGTGTAAGCATATATAACTTCTCAGCATTAAAAGAAACTTGAAAGGAAGAAATGCTAAACCTTAGATGAAAACGACTGACTACACATACCGTTGTACATCAGAAATGCACCACCAAGCCCAGGCCCAACCGCCGATTACTGTATTCTTGTCAGTGGATCTGAATCCACCGCCTAGAATATAAAAGCTATTGAATTCATAAACGATAACTAAAAAGTAAAAGCTTGAACCCTTAAATGCACATTAATTTATAATTGGAGTATGTAATTCACTTGTACTCTGAAAGTTGTGCACAGTAGATTCGAATTCCAGTTTCAGCTCACTCCAATGAAGTTCCTTTAACTCAGTTAGAACGTCTGCGCGTTTCGCAGAAGACCCGCGGGTTCTAATTGCTCCCTCGCCAGGTATGCGATTCCTCGGTAGCTGCTGTTGTGCAGCATTCTTCCATTCTTTGTGGGACATTTATGATAGGTAGTAAAGAAACCTATCCATAAAGTTATGGATATTTTATGGAATTGATCAATGCACAAGTAAGCAATGTTGTAGGTAACAAACAATCTTCCAATTTGAACTTTTGTTTTAAATTTAAATTTTAAATAAGGAGGAAAACACATTCCAGACATACGCCCAAGTCTAGTTTCTCTAACTTTAAGTTTATGTACTACTCCTCAACCATTCCTGACGATTTCATACAATTCTAAGATAATTTAAAACATACCCGAAACAACAAGGGCTTCATTCGGCCCCACTGTATGTACGTTGCCCATTCACAGTTTACTTGATATTACCAACCAAAAACTACATCAAAACACGGCAAACCAAGATAACTGGGAAGTCTCTAGAAAACACAATTCTATTAACCAGAACACATAAAAAGTTCCTCGGGTACTAACTGGCAGGTTCAGGTTCCTATTCACACGGGGTTTTCTCTTTCACAAGCCTATTCCAAGCTAAACTCAATATTTTCTGAGACAGCCCCATGTAATTAAAGTTAGCAACCTCACGTTTTTTAGCCACAGGTATATACCTATTCCTCTTTTTGGCTTTATCACGTCGTATGCTAGCTGTCAGATAAACAGTGTACTACATACAGGTGTGAAAAACTCCAGCATATCCCTGATGTACCAGTACTATAATCCAATACGTAATAGGAGTTATGCACTAAGATTAACAACAAATGGGACAAAAACGCTTGTCTAGAGCTTTTATGCAAACAGCCAGAGAATGAATTAAGCATGATAAGCGGGTTGAAAAACCAGCGCTAGGCAACACTGTATGTATACTTTTATATACGCGCACCAACTAATACTAATGAGTCATCTCTGGTAACAAATTCTAATTAAAGTTTAGAAACTGATCACGATCACGAAAATCAAATAAACACTATATTAATGTAGTTTTCGTTCAGCCAAGCGATTATCTTCTTGTTATTATTCAGTTTTGACATGGAAAGTTGCAGAATTATAGTAAAATAACAGAAAAAACTCCTGACCGCCGGGGCCGGGCCAGGGCCCGGTGCATCTCTAATTAAGATTAAAAAATGTATATATACAGCTCTAAAATACGAGGAAATTTTTAAACACGTGTAGAATTTATCATTTTTCTCACCACAAAACTGAAACACCGTAAGCTCAAAATTAACTTATATGAGTCTGATTATATGTAGCTGGTACTGCAGTAGTGCAGTGGAGTAAACAATCAGGAGCAGGAAGCTGAAATTCTACAGCCAAAGCATACTACGTATATGAAACTGCTGCTAACAGGGGAACACTTTGAAGGGGTGCCCTGAAACTAACGAAAAAATAGTTTTGAGCGTTACGTTACCGGATAAAAAATTTTGGCGCAATCGGTGGTAAATTTACTCAATTTTTAATCCTCAGTTACTTCTGCTTGCTTTATTTTTAAGCCCTTAAATCACAAATTTTTTAGTTTTCCAATTTTTTCAACTTCCCAAAAATTTTTAGGCCTGCCCCCTCAATAACATTCTACACGCGCCACTGCCTGCTAATTAAAATTTTAGGTGTCAGTCCTACAGTAGCCAAGATCCACCTACGTAGTTCAACGCAGAAACCGTTCTTTCTCCAAATCGTATAAGTTAGCTAGGACACAAAACGTTTGGTGCACAATGGTTGTTAGGAATTCAATGGTGCCACAGGACCTGCCTGCATCCGATGCTCATTTGCTCTGATAAGCAAGGAACTCTGGCGTTCCCTAATCCTAAAGTGGGGCCTGTTTTGGAATTTTTCAGTCTCTGCTTCGTTAGATTTGTGCTAAAATACGGAATTAATGTGACGGCTGGTCTACTAGTCCTAAGGACAAAAATCAGTAATGGGAAATGTGGCGTTACAAACACAGTGTCTTTTGAACATAAAAATTAGGGACACCAGAGATTAGCAGGGTTGGGAGTCTCGGTCTCGCCATGTAGCCCACCAAAAAGTCCCGGTCTTGTATCGAGACCGAAATTTTTTTATTAAAACACTAAATTTCAACGAAAATTTTAACTAACGAGGTGCTGAAACCGTATGTTTGTGTTAAAATCCCTAATACTGAGCTTATGCCTCAAAAACTGAAATAAACTACGTTCAAGCCAAAACTGCTAGTCTCTGTCTCGATCAAAAGCCGAGAATTGGCCAGTCTCGGTCTCGCCCAACCTTGGCGATTAGTCGCTTTAAATGGCACGATCGATTAAACCCATTGTTACGCAGGTGGTAGTTGCAGTTCAGTGGCAACTGATGATCACAAAACACTGCAGAAATAAAAACCTTTACTGTTGTATGAAAGAAAACGCCGGCCTCCATCACATTTCATTCCCCCAATACTCTACCTGTACCAATTATGCAAATGCTGATTGAGCGTTCTCGTGAATACAAATCATTTCAAGACACGAGTACCTAGTAGCTGAGTGTGACAGCAGTACGGCTCTCTGTTATCAGCTCAAATTATATACTCTGTGCACTGACCAGCTTCCACAAATGTATACCAAGTGATCCCACGGTAATTATTCGCCGTTGTTTGTTTTCAAAAATCGCACAGGACTGGCTGTATAAAATGTGTCTTGAGTTTCAACATGCTAGTAAAAGAGGCAAATTCGTTTGACGTACATATTTGTAGTGGGGTTCACTTCACTCCTCCAAGCCTGCTAGCTGTCTCTCATTTCTACCAAGAGTACACCATAAATAAGAATATAACAAAGGTCACTCTGTCACGATAGCTACAAGCTGACCCCTAACAATTCGCTCACAAACCGATATTTCACTTGTAATGTGTGGAGTCAGTCTGTTGTCCAGACAATGTCATAGTAGTAGCGACATAGCGTAGTATCCAAGCATGTGACGCTTGCAACGTAGCTTACGCTTAGCCATGGGCAGGCGCGTAGCCGGGGGGGGGGAATATGGGGAATTCCCGCCCCCCCCCGAAATTGTGTTGCGCCCAGGAATTTTTCCCTACCATGTGTAAAACGCCCATTTTTCAAAAAATTTTCGCGCCCTCGGCGCGTATTTAACCCTCTTCTGCCCAAGACTTCTCGG